>APFE031386199.1:0-82866 GCA_000404065.3 Pinus taeda
TATGAGTCATGTGGCAAGTTGCTCCTGAATCAAGAAACCAATCATTTTTCCAAGAAGCAAGTGAAGCATTAAATAAATATTCATTTACTCCAATATTACATTGTGCCACAACATAGTGAGCAGATTCAGGTGCTTTACCTTTGTCTGTATCATCAGTTTTACCTTTGGGTTGATCTCTTTGCTGCTCAATTTTGTCCCAAGGTAACTTGCATGTAGAGGCATCATGTGATCCATTTCTTTTGCAGCGTATGCAGTGCAAATCTGCCTTTTCTCCTTGAGAGTGTCTGCCCCCTACCTCTGAAATATATTCCTCTTCCTCTTCGACCACCTCTTCCTCTTGAAGAATCTTGAGCAGGATGCTTTTCTTTATGAGCAAGTCACACATCCTCTTCAGAAGATTCAGGAGTTGTCTTCTTTCCAAAAGCTTTCTCTCTTTCAACAAATTTTTTCACAAGAGAGTTAAAGGTAATGTCTTTAAGATTTCCATTTGCTTGCAATGACTCAAGATAATTGGAGTAAGTAGGATAAAGTGCCTTGACAAAAGCGATAATAGGAATATCCAAATCAATTTTAGTGGCTTGGATATCATGCATTATAGACTTTACTCCGGATGCAAGAGCAAGAGGATCATTATTTTGCAATTCAAGAGTGAAGAGTTTAATCATGAGTTGAACAACTTCAAGTGCAGAATGTGAGTCATAGAGTTCTTTAAGCTTTTGTAAGGCTTCGAAAGCAATTGAAAATGGCGTAATATGGTGACTCGCCTCTTCACTTACAGATGCTGCAATTAATGCATATGCTTTGTTGTTCTTATTTTCCCAAATGGCGAGCTCTTTGTTTGAGTTAGGTTGTTCTGGTTCTTTGTCTCCGTCTCCAATGCACACTCCTTTCCACAACTCATTGAAAATGAGGGTGCGTTTTATCATGTAGGACCACTCAGGATAGTTCTCCTTGATAGTGAGAACTATTCCCATAATGGAAATGATTGAATGCATACTGTAACAAAAAAACTTCTGCTGCAAAATTTTACTCCCAATGGGAAAAAATATACATCTGATATGATGGGACAGCGAATTCAAATGTCAATTCGCATTCATCTGGACAACGTTAAAGTGTAGAATATGGCAGTGTTTAAACAACCTACTCATGAAGAGGGACATAATGGGAGTTTCTCCATGAATTCAAAGCATGTGGGGCTCACTGTATAGGTCCTTCAGTATCAAGGAATGGGGAGTATAGGGAAAGTAACAAAATGTTGTGCAACAAATGCCCCCTAAAATGTGAAGGTTGAACTAGAGTGAGGGATGAAATGCTTTATAAATCAGTGCGGGGAACCGGTCTGTCATCAGAAAACCTGCAAGCAAGTATAGATACATATACATAAACTGAGATCTCTGTCAAATGATACATGAATCGTAGCATGTATGTAGCCATCTAGAGAATGACCATGTAAATGGATCCAAGTATGGGTGCAACCATCCGTCAAAGAGGATCATAATGAAACCAAGGTATGGTCGCAGCCATCCAATAATGAGAAAGATCACATATGATAGCTCATGGTCTGGTCGCAGCCAGCCATCTGAAAGACACATGCATATCATCATAAACCATGTCACACCACTTCGTAACTTGGACTTTTGTGATCTAAGTCTGGGGTCTTGCACTCCAACACGACCCGATCAAAGTACAGATTAACATGTGAATAGATGTGTTGATGTCAAACATGCTAGAAGGTCGCTTGATTACCAGTCAATGATGTAAACTGTTAACAAGCGCGAGAGAAAACGCCAATAACGACAATGGCCCTCGAGGTACTATCAGGACAATTCACGGAATGTGAATACATGAACTGAAGTCGAACACCCATTAAATCACTCGATTGAAATCCAATGATGTGAACTTGTCGTCGAGTGCGAAGAACATGCCATTAGGGCATGAAAGCTCTAAGGTACTGGAAGGGAGTCTCTCGATCAACTTTCTGGATAATTATTTGATGTCGATAGAATGTGACCGTGTCAAAGGAGGGCCATAATTATTCCACATCATCGATGCGAGATGAGAGGATGAAAAAATGATTTTGGATGATACAGAGAAACAAAGGTAAGTGTAACTACACAAGGACAACTCTTGAACATATTGGTGACGCAACTGGAAGTTTGGCAGCTTTTGGATCCATGGGATTGGTGGTCATAATGACGTGGAAGAGATCAATTGGAAGGAAAAAATGAACAGCCCAAACCCAGGAAAGTAAACGATGAAAAGGAGGATGTCCCAACCCGACACGAAGCAAAGAGTGTCATGTTCAAGAGTGAGATGCTGACACCATTGATAGATTTCCAAATTCCCCCCCAAGATTTCTAGCAAGTACCCCAATTATTTTTTAATTGCAAGCTTGAAGGGGATAACATATGCTTGCACTATAAGTTCATCCTTCAGACGAATCTGACCTAGTAAGTTTAACGAGCCCTAGGAAGGAGAAGCTTGTGTTCATCATGGTGACGAATCTGATGTCTTCTAATAGTTTAATGAGTCTGACAAAGGTGTAACTCGATATCTTTTCCATGTTCAGAGAGTTTGAAAAAGACATGTAAAAGAAAACTCCACATGGTCCCTTTTCGTACATTTGTGTCTCTCAAGATCGAAAAGGTAGGAAACAATACTTGAGAGAACCGCTTGACCATTTCAGTCAAGGAGTACCTTTTTCATAAACAGTACCTCCCAGCCCGAAAAAGGGGTAAACTTATACTGGGCGCACGATGTTTCGCATCCATTAACGAGTTCGAAATGACAAGGGTTCGGCCATATTTTCATTTTTAAAGGGTCGGAAAAGAGCTGAAAGCAGACCCCTCGTTTTTATTTTCTTTAACAAGTCAAAAAGGAAAAAATACTCGACAATCTTTTCATATGAGTTTAACGGGTCGAGAAAAGAGCTTAAATGTGACTCATCGCCATCGTCGAACATCCATCACCTATCGCTGCACAAGTAAGGCAAAGTGTATTATTGAGTCCTTGAGGCAAAATAGGTCAAAAATATTTACAAAACCTGTTATTTTCATGAAAAAATGAATAAAAAGGGGAAACGTAAATATATTTTTACCATTTACCATTTTATTTTTGCAGTGAAGCCCTTTTACCCACTTTTGCCCTAGTTTTTCCAGAGCGGATTGCGAGAGATCTAGGAGGTCAATCGACAAGCCGTCAGTTCCTGGTAATAGCCAAAGCCCTGAGCTCCATTTTCATGCTATTCATTTATGTTTTTAACCATTTTTTTAGGATTTTAGGGAAGTTTTTGAGAAAAAATTTTGCCCTCGGTCGGCGCGATTTTTGGGCACGGGATCTCGTCGGCCGAGGGTTATTTACATGACCATTCGTGCTGACCAGTGCGACTGTTTCTAAAATGGGTGCGTCGACATTGTGGATAGGGAAAAAACAAATTTTCTCAATAACTGATCGTCAAAATTTGAATTTTATGTGTCAAAATTGATGACTGACTCAAATAAATGGCTTTTGCATGAGAAAAATCGCCGAAAATGGTGGATTGGAAGGAAAGAGAACACGAAGATGTGGACACCTAGGCAATGAATGATCCAAATTGCCTAGAGGCTTTGAGGGCTTGCGGGCTCCTCAATTTTTTCCTTACACCAGGGATGCAGGTCCAACCTGAATTGCTTCGGTACTTGATAAGCCTTTGGGACATCAATCGTGAGATTTTTGTCATTGGGGACCAGGAGATGGAGTTGACAGCTTCAGACATCTACTTCATCACTGGGCTATCTCGCAGAGGTGAGCCAGTGAATTTGTATGGGTCACGTCCAGTCGGGGAAAGCATATCTTCCCTACTTGCCGTGCATTGTCTTGAGGCCCTGAAATCCAAAAGTGGGAAGATCGAGATTTCCAATGTGCGAGATTTGACACTGAGGGTGCTTCTGTTGACCATCAACAGAATGGCGGGGTCCCAGGTGGAACATGAGACCAATAAGTCAAAGTTCCTTTACGTTATTGACTGCACAACTCCTACGATCTTCAACTGGGCAAAGGCTATGAAAATGAACATCAAGCGCCAATTGTCCATTGTTCCAGTATCAGTTGACTAAGGTTGATCCTCCTGCACCACACGATCCACAGATGGCCCGCTAGAGTTGTTTGATGCCCAAGATCACTGGGTTCAGCAGATCCCTTACTTCATGTTCAAAAACATTGAGAAGATGGCACTCATTGTAAAGAAGAAATCATACCCCTAGCAGTTGACTAGCATTTACCACTACTCTTTGATTGAAATCATTGTTTTACATCAACTGAACCTTCTTAACATGCCATGGGAGACTTTCATTTCTCATGAAATGTTCAAAGGCCCTCAAGTCTTTTCATCATTGCCTCATGAAGAAGGTGGACCTTCAGGACATGAAAAGGTCCAAGAGACTGAAATTGTTGGAGTGTTAGTATTTGTAACATTTGAGAGAGGCACTACGAAACTTTTTGCAGCTGCCAGGCGAGTATTATCTCCACAAGTTGTGGAAGGGGTCTCGCCTTCATCTTCAGGCCACAGGAAAATGCTATCTCTACAAGGAGTGGAAGGGGCTTTGCCTTCTTCTTCAGCTAAACAGGTACAGGTTGTGCAGCAACACAAGGGCAAAAGTAAAAGAAAGAAAAAGATGCATGAGAAGGATCTTATTGGTGGGAAAGAGAGAGATTTTGACCTTGTTGATCATGAGGAGACACAAGGAGTTGATGTCATTGACTTGATACTCAAGATCCAAAGACTATCAAAGATATGATCATAAAGGAACAAGAGGCCGAGATACAAGCCTTGTCAAACAATTTAGAGAGGGCTTAGTGGGTCATCAAATATCTAGAGCAAGAAAACAAACAATTGAGCGACAAAAAAGTCATTATTATAATCATAACTATTATATGTTATTATTATTAATATGATTATTAATTAATTTTATTTATTTTTAAGGTCTATTAATTTTTATTTTATTTTTATTATATATATATATATATATATATATAATATATTTATGTATTTATTTATTCTACGTTATTAATTGAATTTTATTCATTTTTATTTCTGTGTATCTTTTAGTTATCTATCCATCTTATTTTAACTTATTAGTAATATATAATTATTATAACCAACTATCACCCTTATAATTATTATAACCAACATTAACTTATATGAAAGTGAGGTCTTTAATCTAACTATTTCCATTTAATTTACAATTTTTAAATTATACCTTTTAACCAACTAATAATGTAATCACCATATAAAATTATTTCATTTATATATTTTTATATATATTTATTTAACTTCTAGTAATTATAACTAACTAACAACTTTATATATAAATAATATAATATATTGGTCTTTAACCTAACTAATTCCCATTTAATTTACATTTTTAATTATACCTTTTAACTAACTTCTATTATTTTTATATTTATATTTATCTATTTAATTTTTGACTTTCTAATAATATATAGTTACTATACCTAACTATCGTCCTATAATTATTTTTTTATATATTTATGTATATATAGAAGTTAGGTCTTTCTAATTCCCATAGAAATTACAATTTTTAATAAACTAATAGTGTAAACAACATTGATTAGTTTTTCTTTTATATAATTTAAGGTATGATAACTAACTCCCATTAAATTATCAAGTTGACTTTTTGACTGCGGTCCCTAAGCCAAAATGAGCCGTTGATCAAGATAGCCGTTGGAGGCTCTACTCAATCTATTTAGCATGCAAAGCTGGATCTGTTTCTTCAACTTGTCCTGATGATGAATCACACTGGTTGGTTCGAAACGCATCGACAAATGTCTGTCTACATGTGATTTACGCCGAAGTTATTATTTCAACTATTATAATGAGATTGAAATTAAAAATAAATTAACTTATTAAAAAATTATCAAATGTTAAATTTAACAAATGATTAAGGGAAACATTATTAATTTCTTTTAGATTTATGTTTTTTTTTTCTAGTCGACATAGAAAAGTGTTCATCACCATAAAAGTGTGTTAAAGAAACAAAATTGTCCATATTTATTTCAAAGAGATGATTTTTGAATTATAACAATGAGATTTTATGTCATGAGAGTGATAGAAAGATATGTTGAAGATATTTTAGGAAATAGCTATAAGGTGGATTAGTTGAAGTGAATGAAAACACAAAGAAATTGGAATAACAATCATGGTACACACAAAAATAATTCAGAAATTATACACAAAGCCAAATTACAAGTCACATAAATAGTTCTCATGATGAGATCCAGTAGATTCCAAACAAGGAGATTATTGTTAAGAAAACCTCTCAACAAAACTCCAACAACCCAATCCTACCTATATACTAATGTAAACATTATTTGAAACCCCCTCTTTAATGCTTAGATTACACTATTGCAAAGATTGATACAAAAAATTACAATTCACGTGTAACATCTGTGTGTCATCTTAGGAACTTATAAGTGTGTCCGGACAACACTTTTTTCACTACTACAATCTTCGATATTCTCATTCAACTCATTTAAGACATAACTGCCTATAATCATCTTTGATGTACATTGTATAATTGAAGCTTCTCAATCTATGGAAAGGCAATCTCGATACCTGACTCTATCCAACAACGAATTATGCAACTGACCTTTCTACACACATGGATCTCATAACATAACCTGTAACTAATGCTCTTGAAGCCTGAAGCACAACAAGACCCATCAACATATAATCATCAGCATATAACATACTCACACAATCAAAGCACAACAAAACCTATTAACATATAACAAACTCACACAATCAAAACGTTGAGAACCACTAATTTACATCATACTCATTTGTTCAGTGATTGATTCTTCACTTCTACCATCACAATAGAAAACTCCACAAATCATAGAACAAAATAAATAAATATGAAATTATCCACTTTCATGTCCGAAATAATCAACTCTTCTCCTCCTTTACCTATGTACCTGTCAAAATATGGATTCCTTTGTGATCCATGAAACATGCAAACAAAATACCAAACCATCATGACTGGCGTGTCCAATCCAAAACGCATGCGCAACATATATATACCTACATAATAAAACAAATTTTCTTTCACACCCTACACATTTTCTCTGACATATTTGTTTAGGGACCAACAACTATTTAATATATAATCAAAGAAGGCATCTAAGATGCACGCCTTTATGGAGGTGTCCATTTTCGTTGGAGGACAATCGACTAAGGTTTAAGCTTTACACAAGAAATGAGTGAGCTATCCGGTTAGTTGAGCTTAGTTTTGCCTGTGGAATCGAGTTGTTGAAGCATACAGTGTTTAGACACAACTCGACAACTGAAGCATCTCCCCAAGAATAGAAGCATGTGAAGAACATATGCCAACTGACCAAAGTGGAAACCTTCTGCAATAAAATGGTTGCGTGAAGTCTGACCTCATTAGTTCCTTCCTGCAAGATCACGGTCAATAACCTAATGCTCGTTGCCTCTGCCAACGACTTGGCAGTTTCCTGGGTCATAGGAAGCAGATGCAAAATTCCCAAAGTCTCTTGACAAGTCCTGAACTCTTCATTATCTAATATCAATCTCTCCACAGCAAGAGGAGTTGATCAGAGAGACCAGAACATGACTTGTAGCAAACCCAGCGATGCACCGTCTGTTTGCGTGACTCTCCTGTGTGAGGCATAGTGTATTAATGCCCTCGAATGATGGAGATTTGAGTGCAGCTTGAAGTAACTTGGACACTTCATTGGAGTCCGCGGGTGGCCTCGGCGACGGGATTTCCTCTACGCCATTTGAGCTCTTGGCAACGCACCATCCTTTAATGAGGCGACATAGCGTGTGGTTGGGTGTTATCGAAATTCTGCAATGAATTCATAGTAACGGGACATATATTCAGTAAGAAATCTGAGGAGTAGACAGGGACAGGAAGAACGCTAATGGAAGCTGTCATTACCAGTTGGGCACTCCCACTGAGAGCTGAAACTGATAGCTGCACAAATGCTGCGATATTGGTGTTCGGATAGAGGTCAGACTTGCCATCTGTAATATTGGTGGACAGACAAAGGGCATGCTCTCAGTCATACAATTCACTCCATGTCAATACTTGGTGATGTAGGGCGTATAAAACAATGAATCGACCCCGGTGGCTCTACTCGTGGTCTGAGTTGCAGACGACAGTAGTAAAACAACCCTAGTGACACCAATGCTTGGATATGAGTTGTAGATGGCTCACTTCACTCTGTGTAGCTCCTTGTCAGTGTCAAGAAAAGCTTGATAGTCACCACACCCATAGTAGGATCTGAAGCTTATCAGTCTCGCTCAATGCAACCTCACAAACATCCGCAAACTTAACAAATACTCACATATACAAACAGAGCTACACTAATCTATATATAGTAACACAACACATTCCACAATGGAGTCGTCACATTCCACATCGGAGTCCTCTAACGAGGCGGAGGAATTGTTGGGACGGGTAAACGCTGCGAGAATAAAATATTTCAAAAAATCTTGTAGAGGAAGTGTTTGAATCATGTTTTTGATGTACACCTAAAATTTCGAAGTTTAACCACAATAACTTGGATTTACAAAAATCATGGCCGAATTTTCTCTAAATATGACCAGAATTTCCATAACTTTCCGGGCAACTCCTCTGCCTCATTAAACTACGCATTCCACAACACCACACATTCCACAACACATGCAAGGCTCTCTGGTTTTCCTTCCTAGCCTTCCCAGAAGAGAATCAGGTCAGAAAAAGCTCTGATACCAACAAACATATTGGAAAAACAGTTATAGTACATAGATTACATATTAAAATAATTAATATATTATACACAGCCAAATGACAAGTCACATAAATAGTAGCTCAGTACATTCTAAATAAGAAAAATATTGTTGAGAAAATCTCTCAACTAAACTCCAACCACTAATCACCCAATCCTATACTAATGTAAGCATTATTCTGAATAAAATTATATTGTAAGATTACATATGAATAAAAATTAGATTTGAGGAGAAAAATAAATACCATTATAGTTATAGCTTGAAACAAACATGACTTTAAAATATAAGTTTTTTATTATTATTATTAAATTTTATTTATAATAGGTTAAGTATTGTTTTAATTATTTTAAAATTCAATTATGATATTATAATAAAATTGAAATTAAAACTAAATTTATATGTTAAAAAATATTATCAAAATTTAAATTATATGTTTTTATTATTAATTTGTATAAAATGTTATACATTTTTATAAAGTTTACGTTCATGTTTAAAGAATAATAATGTAAAAAACAAGAATAAATATTTTTTAAGTTTTATAAAGTTTACGTTCATGTTTAAAGAATAATAATGTAAAAACAAGAATAAATGTTTTTAAGTTTTATATGGAAATTGTTAGATTAAAATATTTAAAATATTAATGTTGAAAAAATTAAAATATTAATATATAAAATAATGTGAAAAAAATTTGGATTCACAAACTTTGTGAAAATTTAAAATTCTAATTAAACCAAAATTAATATAAAATATATGTTTTAAATATAACTAAAATAATTCAATAACTAATAAAATTAAATTAAATCAATCACTTTAATTTTAAAAATAAACTAATAAAACCATTTTTTTTAATAATAAAAGAAATGAATTTCTACATTACGTAAAATCATGATTATAAAAATTTATAAAAAATCATATTTCTTATAAATTACATATGGATGATAGGTATATGAATAATGTTTTTTTTAAATATAAACATAAATTTTATTTTGAAACATGTTATGGAAAATAATTTAAAATATATAATATTTAGATAATTTATTTTCATGTAAATTTGTAAAATTGAATTGTTAATTATTTAAAAAAATGTTTTTTGGTAGAAGTATTTGTGAATAATGTCTTTTTAATGATGACTTTGTATTATTTTTTTGTCTTGACTAGTGCTAAGAAGGAAATGATCATTGCAAAGATAAGAACTAATTATCATCCAGGATGAAAACCACTTCCTCTTAGAGTGCCCCGCATACAACCACATTAGATCTCAGTTTCACAATCTTTGTTACAATACTGACCTTCCTAGCCTTTTACAATGTCAAAATTATAGTGAGTTTGGGAGGCTTCTCTCCAAGCTTTTTGAGCATAGGAATAAAATCTTAAATCAAAATAAATAATTTGTTTCTTTAGGTCCGATAGAGCAATGTTTGGTCAAAGTGGACGTTAACCATCATCATCATCATCATGAGCTTAGAAGTGAAACTAGATGTTGGTCAATTCCCAAAACAACTTGGGGCAAAAGAGTATATAGTCTTTCTAATACTAAGAGGGTTGCAGATGAAAAACTTTTTTTTTTAGATTACTCAACTCTTATTCATATTTATTCTTATTTCCAAATCCTTCAACAAAACTATAGTTATCTAGGGGCCTTTCTCGATCTTCTTTTTATCATAAATATAAAATATTTAAAAATTCAATTAATCTCTTACTTTGTTAGTCTTCAATAAACCACATTAATCTCAATAAACATTAATAATCATCGCCATTATTTATTTTTAAACATAAATGATTTTAAATTAAATTTATTTTATTTTATTATTTTTCAATTTTTTTGAATGAAAAGAAATTAAGTAATTTGAATTAATAAAATATTTAATTTTATATATTAAAAATTAAAAATTGAAATAAACTTTAAAATGTCATTTACTATACGATGGAAGTTGTGATCATCTTTTTAATAAAAAATATTATTATTATGACCAATGAATAAATTTAACATTAACAAATTTACAATTTATTTTCAAATATTCTTGATGATTGGTTATCATTATTATTAAAAATAAAAATTTTAAAAGATTATAGTTAATAAAAAGTTCGTTACTTTTATAACTTTTCTATACGTCTTAGAAGCCATTGAAAATGAGCGAGTTAATGATATTTACATTAAAAAAGCAAAATAATGTTTGCCAATATATAATCATACTATAAATATTAATTTAACTTAACTTAATAATTATGATGGTAATTTAAATTAAATTAATTTTTGAAATCAAAACATAAAATAAAACAATTTTAAATTTGTATTAAAAATACATATTAACTATTAATAAGATCATATATCATATATGTATGTATAGATAACACTATATTATATGATATACTGATAACTGTAAAAATACAAATTCCGTGTAAATGGAAAAATCATTTTATTGATAAAATATTCTAATTAATTCGTTCTAAAAATAATAATTAATATTTACGAAAGCTTTTTGATATAATTTTTGTTAATTTCTTGGTTCTCCCTCTTCAAATTCAGGAAATATAATGTGGACCCTTACCCTCATGCATGATAGTACTTAGGGTAATTATCAGATGGATTTAGGGTGAGACTCTTGTATCTCTTAGATTGGTGGGATGCTCCTAATTTTAGTTGATATGAATCACCTTTAATTTGAAAAATCTGAGCTTTCAAGGTAGGAAATTTTTGTTATGTCGCACTTAATTGGTTCTATTTAGTTCCTTTTCGGTGAATTCACATTGACAATTCTTAGATTCCATGGAGTCATCTTGGTTATATGCTTCACTTCACTTAGGGTAATCCCTTTCTTCATTAAGCTCTATGTTTTCCTAGTTTTTATCCATATTGGTGAGTTAAATTGCTTCATTTTCACAATTTGCTCTCAACTTTCTTTATAGAGTACCACAATTGAAATTGATCTTCTATGCCTTGTGTATCCTTGGTGGCTCTCTTTCCATATTGATCGAGTCTTCTCTTTGGCTCTCTTTTTTTCATCTAACATATTTGATTCGTTTTGGGCTTCCTCTAATTCATCTATTCTTAACCCCTCGCAATATTTTTTTATTCACTCCACTATGTGCCTCAAACCTACATCCCTTTCTTGTGTCAACCTTTGTCAACTCTTTATTAATCTTGTCCCCTAGTTAACTATGTCATGTGGGTGTCCTATTGTCACTCATCCTAGGCAAGGAACAAGATGGTCCTCTACCTTCAATTTGATTGATAACTACATTTTTGCCACTTCTAGTTGTGTGCCAAGCTACAAATGTGAGAATCCTTGGCTTTCTACAAGGACATGTTTCCTAAAATATTTGGTCAAGAAATTGAGAGAATTGAAGATGAGGTTCTCTATGAGAATCATTGTACTCCTAAGCATCATGTCAATGCATGCACCCGGGATTAGATTCACAACACTTGCATTTCCACACACTCACGATCCTTAACCCATATTCAAGGTACCAATATTTACTGGTATAAAAAACAAATTCTAGGTCATGTCCTCACTCACAACAACAACAACAAACTGTAGGAAAATGACATAATATTTGTAGAATTGTAGGAGAAACTTGAAGGGATTGATCATAAGCTAGGCATCCTTATCGGCAGGGAAATTAACCACTCTCACTCCTTCGAGGGGAATGGTTCTCAACACTCTTCAAAAACAACTAACTAGGATCAATAATCTTTATGCATTATTGGTTTTTGGACATTATATTTTATAAAGGTCTCTGGACATCTAGACTAGTTCTTGTTACTTTCACTTTATGTGTAAGTTTTTCTATCCATCAAATATTGTAGTTAAAAGGGGTTTATAAAACCTCAAGACTCTGAATCTTAAATTATGGTTTGGTTTCCCACTAGGCATACCAAGAATTTTTTTGGACAATGTAGCTCTTGCCCATAGTAATATCAAGTGCCTTACTTATTAAAAACAAAAAAACAAAACAAAACAAAACATTGTCAAACAATTCCAAATAAAATATCGGAAAGGTCTACCTACACTTTACCATTAAATTTCATTGTTGAAATTGTTTAATTTTCTTCTCACATATTGAAATGCAATATAAGAGTATAAAATAAATAACAAATATGACACATTGAAATAGGATGGATGAATTTAAAATGTTTAGAAGTTTTATACAATAAACTCAAGTTATCCATTTGGAATTTTTTTTTATCTATACATATTTATTCTTCTGAAATAAGTTGAAAAGTAAAAATATATGTGTGTAATTCACTCGCATAACTGACATCTCGATGTTCATTAAAACTATGAGTTCTTTAAATATATATGAAGAAATTATTATCCACTAAACGATTTATGAATGTTTATACTCAGATATATGAAGAGGTACATGTAAATTTAGATGATATTTTTTTATCAACTAACCTTATTTTTCTCCAATGGTGGTGTTATGAATGGAGATGAGAGGTATGGGATATTGTGCCCACCATCCTCAATGTTTTATTGTTGCATTGATGGAAGGCGTACACACTTGGAATTCCACATGTAGGAGCATGCAACCCTCAAGTTGGCATTGGGATTATGAAAGGATAGGAACAAGGTGAAAGGAATTTGCATAAGTTGGGGCGAGGGAACTGCAAGTCCCTTGCCACTCTATTGTAATAGTTTTGTAGTATGCAATCATGTTGATTCTCTAGTTAAGAGATTTATTCTATGGCTTTGATAGCGTCGTCATTCCACAGACCTTGTTGGGGGAGACTTTCTACCTCAGAAGGAAGAGTGGGAGTCTCGAGCATCAAAAATTTGGTCGTCCAGTGCGAGTTTCCTGGTGTGGTCGATTCTTGAAGAAGAGTTGGAAATTCTCTATAGAATTTCCTTGTTTACAAAAAGAAGTGGTAAGATTTGTGCATTTTTTATGGCCTTTACTTCTTTAAGTTAGTTTTTCCTATGTAGTCCTTGTGAAAAGATAAAAATTCAGGGTATTAGTGTCTCAGCTATTAAATTTGTTTTGAATTCTTAGAATTGTGGTCTATTGTGGCTTTGTATTTGTAGTCAAGTCTTGGTGGTTGACTCTGTTCCCGATTGAAAAATTAAGCAATGGGGTTTTGAGTCTTAAGGTGGTGTGTGTACCTCTAGTTACAAAGAGTAGCATGTGGCATTGTAGGTGTTACATTATTAATCATCGAGGTTTTGAATTCTATAGTGTTAGGGTCTTAGGGTTTCTTTTGGTGTTTTCAATGGTGAAGGGGGATGAGTATTTAGATGACAATGAGTGGTCCATCCATCTCATTAATTGGTGAGTTTGTGTCGGAAGACCATTCGTGTGGTTGGTGTTCTTCTGACCATGTTATCTAGTGGTACCTGGGTCTTGATAAAATTGAGTTGAGTCAATGGCTTTGTTCCTTTGCAGGTAGAAGCAACCCTTTCAAGGAAGCAGATGAACCCTCCTATGTGTCCATGATTTCACCCAGACAAATATGGAAAAGAAGGAGGGGAGGAGGATCTAGAGCCCAACCATGCCAACCTGGCGCAATTTTTTTTTTACAACTTTTTGTCCTCCTATTTTAATCCCATTGCTCCTGAGACAGATCAAGCAATTCGTGAGCTAGAGATTCATGTTGGAAAAGAGAGATAGCCTCTCTCAAATTAAAATTGTTAGATGATGTTTCAAGATAGGTTCCAGTTCCTGGAAATATAATGGGAATGTGTAGGAAATATTCGAATTTATTGGTTCTCCACTAGAAAATGAAAATTCTCCTGGGGTTGGTGTTAAGAGATAAGAAAATGGATAAACATAATAGTTTTTCCTCTACTGAAGATGTGAAAGTAATGTTGAGAAAGTTGAGGTTCTATGTGGACAAAATAGTAACTTGATAGATGCATTTGGAAAGCCACAGTCCCTATTATTCCAAGGAGGGGAACAATTAGATCCCTTAATTTCTAGTGCTCACGCTCTATCCAACATCTCTTCTTCCGAGAATGACTAGCTTAGGTAAAATGTGGTGGGTTGTCTATGAGTATTCCTTTCTACATGGAATGAGTTTTTTGGTAGTCCTTTTGTTCACAGATTACAATGACATAAAGGATTTATGGCCATGGGTCTCAAATTTTTTTTTACAACCTCAAGTCTCAGTCATGGAGGTTGATTTATGTCTTAAAAGTGGTGAAACGATGATGTATGGAGGCTAGTTGAGGATTTGGGCGGGATAAATTCATTATTTTTGTTATCTCACAATTCTTATCTTATGCATAAACGATGTCTCGGTGAAATATCTATGTTTTTGTGTTGGCAATGCAAGTCTTAGAGCCTTGGCTATTAGCTTCGCCTCCGATATTTGTTTAATTTGTAAATGTAAAAATTGTTATCCATGTCTATGGTGGGTTAGAGGATTATATGTATAAGCTTACTTTTTAGTGGTAGTTGCTATTTAGTGACAGAGGTTGAGACACTCTTCCTCCCTTTCGTCGCTAAAACAACTATAATGCACTTTGATTTCCTAAAGCAATAGAAGTATTTTAATTAAAAAAAAAAAACATTGTATATGAGAGCCTACCAAAAATTAAGTTAAATTAAAATTACAATAGTTCTAGATTTCCACATGCCTTGTGTATTGTTTTAATATAGATTCGCTGAGTCCATGTGCCTAGTATATTGTTTACATACAGATTTGTTTTGTAGTGGTTGGAATTAATTTTACATAGTTCTTTAGACAACAGATGACGTAGTGTGAATAACATCCAACTTACGACGTTACTAGGAAAAAGAACATGCAATGTTTATAACGTCCAACTTACCATGTTAATAGTTTATTTTATATTGTTCAAACCTACTTTTTTACTTAATATTCTTTTAAATAGTATTAATTTCATTAGTTTATTTTAATACACTATCATGATAAATATGTCGACTTAGATGACCTCCTTTCATTGTAAGACCACCGAAAGCCACCTAAACTCTTATTTTTTTAATTATTAACCATCAAATGTTGTTGTAGCTAGTACGACAAAAGGAATAGCCTCACAATAATTACAATGAATTATAGTTTTCTCATCTAATAAACCAAGTTGAACTTACTACTATAAGGTGTTCTTATATGGTATGATTTCATTTTTTTCTTTATGTGCATTCATATAACGAGCCTCCTTTTTCCGATGGTTAAAATGAAACTTATATCAGATAAACATCCTTTTACAAAAATACAATTACTACGCACACATGTCTCTTGTATTTTCTTAGATTTATTGTGTACTTAAGTATAAAACATGAATTACTTTGCGTTGTGATGTGCTCCATGCACTCCTGTCATCATTACTAGAACATCTTCAAAAATTTTGGCCTGCACCAAATTTTAGAGCCTACCTTGGTCTTGGATATTGTCATCGCAAATATTGAAATCCATTCCATGTGTTTCCTCTAAGTGTTTTGGTCCCTTTTGCGAGAAACGAAAAATGTCATATTTTCGAATGGTAAGCATTATATGATGTATATAATATTCTTTTGCAGGTTTCAAGAGGTTATGTTTGTGGAAATGAGTCAATCTTACCATGCAAACATCTGTCACACTCATTCCGAAAGTTTTAAGTGTTGTCACACAAGTGTCGTCACGGTCATCACAAAGTGTATCTTTAGTGTCATAATTGTCGTAAATTGTCACAAAGTTGTTGCGCCAAGGGAAGTATGTTATTTGAATGTCCTAGATGATATATTTTATTATGTTTTCAAGTGTTCTAGGTGTGTGATCACAATTGAATTCTTATCACTGCTGACATCAACCTCACTAATCCTGCACTTAGTTAATTTTCAAAATCTTTCTAACCACGTAACTTAGCCTCATCTGACCCTATTGAACCATGCATTTTGAAATATAAACCCTCTAGTTGTGACCCTACCTCTTGAAACTAGGTAATGTGCAGTTCCTTCTTCCTAAGACTACGCACTGTGTATTTCCAGTGCTCAATCTGAGACCTTGCCCTTCAAAATTGTGCAATCCAACCCTCTAGCTTAGCCTCAACTACACATTTCACAATCTCCAACCTCAATCTCATCCCTTGAGCTCCTGAGATGCATAATTAAATAATTACCTAGCTTCCTCTACCTTCCAAAATTGCGTAATAGGTTGAACTATTTCCCATTCCCTTAGCCTATCACACTGAGCTCCTAGATTGTGCAGTTTTCTTCCTCAATCTAGCCTTAAATATGCATTACATAGTATTAAGACTAAAAATTCATCCCTTGCTGTCTGAGTTATGCAATTCCATAGTCACTGAGCCTCTCTCTTAGCATATCACCTCGTTCTAGCTCAGTTAGGGGATCAACATGCACTATCTTAGATTAGGGGTTTATTGGACATATTTCATCTCGTCATGAGTGAATTGTAGATGTAGGTACCTTATCATACAATGAAAGGATGATGAAGAAGGAGATGAAGAAGGGAAACATGTTGAACACTATATTTTTAGCTGATTATGCATGTTAATCAACCAAGAGAAATCAAAGGGACAATAGTTTTCCACCACCACTCAAGCCTTGATAACATTGAACACTCCTTACCTCTAAGCCATATGAAGGTGGATAGAGGAGTATCCTCACAGAAGCACATAGCAGGGAGCAACAAAACTGGCTTGAAAATTTCCACATCATCAAGTAGTCCATGTCACCATTATCATTTCATGTCATGTCATGAGTCTTGATATGCCACATCATTATTGTGGATTATGTAATTCCTTATTTGAAAATTTATTGTAAAGTGGAAAGTCCAAAGGACATGTAAAAAATATGAAGAATCATGTGAAGTTTTAAAGTCATGGGAAATGAAACGGTCATAAGGGTAGTCAAAGACTCGCAAGGAAGTTGAGGCATAAACTCCCCATTTATTATATATACCCCCCCATTGTATGACAAAAGGAATTTTCACCTTGGATCCTCCCACAAGAAATTAGTGAGACATGTTAGTTTTTTTAGGAGTAAGGGTTGGCTCCAAGACTCCACTATTGGAACTAGTGGTGTTGATTATATACACGTGTCTTGGAAATTTTAGTTAATACCATAAGCCTTATGGCCAACACATTCTTCATGCATGGATTACGAATATTCATAAGGCTATTATGTGGATGTTTGTAATTTTTTTTTCATTAATACGTGCTAATTTAGTTAAGATATTTCATTGATTTTAGTACTTATCATATTGATAATGCATTCTAATGGTTTCTATAGTTCTCGCATCATTGTGGACTGTTCCACTAGACGTTAGATACATCCTCTTTGATGTATTGGTTGTAATGACCATCACATCTTTGTTGACTATTCCACTGGGTGGCGAATGAATCCTTCTTGTTTTCACATGTCTCTACTAGGGTGGTACTATTACCTCTCTTTTAGCGGCTCATTTTTTCTTTCTCCTTCATAGTAAAAGAACCTTGAGATACCTACAACTGAACACTCACTAGGAATACTCACTTGTTGATTTGAGATTACCTGTGCATTACTATCTTGTGCTTAAATTTCTAGCCAAGGCAAACCTATAAGAATATATGGCAGCCATAATGATATCCCAAATGGGGTTCCTATTCCAAATAGTGTGAGGTCTAATTGGGACTTTGCATCGAGGAGACCCCCTTAGTTGATATATTTCTAGCACCCGTCAACAAATGGCACTAGAAGGAGGGAAAATGACAAGTTGTGCATGTTGAGTCTGTTTTGAACCTCTTATCAGAAATGGACCATCCTCAAATCACACTCCCGAGGTGATTTTCCAACCTATACCATAGTAAAATTTTAATCCCTGATGAACCTCTTTATCAATTGTCTCAATTGAATTTTGAAGGTGGGTATGGAACATCCATAAATAAGCACATTTAAAATTTCTTAAATTTTGTGAATATTACGGAATCAATGATGAAGATTTGGCTCGTGTGGATTTCTTCGTCAACCTTGAATGTCATGTTAATAAATAGTGTCATACCTTACCATCTACTTCCATCCATTATTTTCATCATTTCCTCAAGAAGATTTATCATGCCCTCGATAGGTATGATTACAAAGATGTTCTTAAAAGAATCAACCAACTAAGAATGAATCCTAATGAATGATTTGATGATTTCGTTGATTGATTCCTTCACCTTTGTTATGAATTCCAAGAATAAGACACAAATTGGTATATATTTAAGCAAACATTTGAGCATTTTGTTCAGATTTATTTTCACAGTGAATCTGAACATTCTGATGTTTCTACTTCCCCAACACTTGTAAATCATGAGACAACACTAGTTTCAGAGGACGAATGTAGGATTCCTTTTGTTCCTTGTCCTCCTCCCTTTTCAGTTTTCATGTGGGTGCCTCCTCGTGATGATTCCGTAGTTGGGTAGTTTGAAAATTTAATTCCTAATCCATCTCTTCATCCTCCTCCCACTTTTCATGATTCAAATCTAACGAAAGAAACCTAAGAATGGCTCATGGAGCCTAGGTTGAAGGCTAATCTGCTCATTTCTTAAGATGACTTTGGTACTCTTAACATCAATCTTGAATCTGGTTCAATTTAATGCATTACTTCTTCAAGGGACATCTATAGTCCTCTATCATCTACATGTCATGACTCTACTTATCATGATCTACTTTATCAATCTACTCCACCAACTAGTTTTTCGTTCTCTCTTAATTTTTGAGTATTTGGTTCAAATTGTGATCAGATACAAGGTAGTCATATTACACTGGTAGAGGATGAGGAAAGTAAAGATAATTTCGATCTCTCTTGCATTCTTAGATGATTTTCAATCTACTAATCTGAGTAGTGAATCAAATGCAATCAATTCTCCCAATCAATCTGTAACTTTGGAAAACAAACATTTTTATGAGGATGAATCCATTGATATATATGATGATGGATGCCTATGTGCACCAACTGATCTTCCATATCCTTAAGAAGATTTTAATTTAGAATATTTCAATATAAATCTAGAATCTAATTTGGTCAAAGAAGATTTTCTCATCGAAACTTCCTTTTCATCTTACTATCCATTGTGGTCTATTGTTTATGATGCATCTCCTTAGGGGAATTTTGAGGTTTAAAATGGGCATCCTAAGAAAAATGTGCAACCAAATAAACTTTTTAAAAACCAATAGGATTCAAGATCATGATGTCAACCATGGGGGGTTATTCACCATTTTTGCAGTAAAAAAGTAAAAAGATTAAAAAATAATAAAACTACTTTTTCAACTCTTATTTTAAATTCATCTCCCTAAGTTTTTACTCAAATTTCAACCAGCAGTACTCGTTGGATGTAAAATTTAATTCCTCATCCAAGGGGTACCCATGTTGCATACTTTTGATGGACCCTGCTACATGAAAAATGAGAAATACATGAAAAAACATTATTGCAATCACATTTTTCATGTATTTCTCATGTATTGTGTAGCAGGGTCCACCAAAAGTATGCAACATGGGTATTTCTTGGAAGAGGAATCATATTATGCATCCAATGAGTGTTGCCGCTCAAAATTTGAGTAAACTCATAGGGAGATAAGATTAAAATACGAGTTGAATAAAAGGTTTTCTTTTCATTTTTTTTCCTTTAAAATTTGATGATGTAATCTAACCTTATTTTATTATTTCCACTATTATTTTATAATTTCCTTAGGACACCCATTTTAGACCTCAAAACTCCCTTAATGACTGGTGATGGAGATGCTTCATGCTTCTCAAGTTCTTCATTTGATGAGTTAACTTCTCAATTGGCACAAGGTGGTGAGGATATCCATGATGAAGGAGAAAAAATCAAATTATTGAGTGTCCTTTCCATCCTTCATCATCTCTTGTTTTTCATGAAGATAACTCTTCAAATTAGCTTTCTTAGGGAATTTCCTCGGTTCTTTCATCTTCAGATGTGGTATCAGAAGAATCATTCGAATTGAGTAATATGGTTTTTGAAGTTCGAAAATCCAATCAAATCAGTGACAAATATGGATGCCATTCTATTAGTAGTAGTCTTATTGAAATCAACAACAGTATCTATCCTCACACTGTGCATGATCTGGTTCAATCTTCAAAATGTGATTTTACAATCCTTCAAAGTTCTAGAACTTCTCTCCAGGGAGTTGAGGCACATCGAATTCTGTTGATGGTTATCTCAGGATTTTGTGAGTTTGATAAGGCCTCCAAACTAAGACATTTCTAATTTCTCCCATGAAAATTATTCTCTTTGCATGGTTTCACTCAATGTAAATTCCTTCATGAAATATGTTTGGTATTGCTGATGTAATCTTTCAAGCTCTCAAGATTCTATCTATGATCAGATTCATCAATATTCCTCATTCGATTCACCTTTATGCAAATCTCTTTATTACACTCAGATTTTGAATTTGTATCTCTCATAGAATCATGGAACTGTGAATTTGATCATTTCAAGAATCATCTTTGGCCGAAGCAATCATTCCTATCATATTCATTTCATAATAGTCAACTCCTAGTTTTTCTTGCAAATGTAATATTGTAGATCTTTCTCTTTATCACAACTGAAATCCTCTTCAGTGATGATGAATTCACACATTATTTGGCGAATAAAATTCTTCTTCACTCATCCTATCCTAACTGGTTTCATGTATTATTTGTATTGTCACTCATCTTCACTTCTCTTGATGATTACGATGCTAGTATAATATGTTATTGGTTACAAGGGGACAGGTTGTCATGTCCATCATATGAGGAAAATGATTCATTTGCTTAAGGCATTCATAACGATCAAATTGATCCGTATTTGAACAAGGAATATCATGCCATAAGCTATCCATCTGATCATAATATTAATTTCATTTTTTTATCATTTTCCCACCCATATATCCAATGACAATTGTTTTACATCCTTTGATATTTAAGGTTTAACATTTCATCATTAGAGTACATGTAAAAGGGTTGAAGGAATTAAGCCTTCCCTGATGCTCATCATGTGTCTTTACTGTCTTGACAAGCTAGATTAATATGATGAGATCAATTGTCTCTCATAATATTCTCATCGTGACCCTATGATGCTAATTGAAAACTCATATTTTCAAATATTTCATGTTTCTATAGGGGTCTATTTTAAATTTTACGATCCAATTGCTAAATGGTTGGAGCAATCCTACTTAGCAAGCTTTGTCACAAATAACAAGTTTTGATATTTCCTCATGCTTGCAAAGAATTACCATGCACATGAAGATGCATTCACAAGAATTTTCCAAGGTTTGTTGAATGATGGTTCTCATAAAAAAGGTAATAATGTCAACTGGTTAAAATTAGCGAATATGACCTATCTTTATATTGACAAGAAAAACCTTCTAATATTTGTGCAAGTTATCTTCTCTTGTTCCACATTGTTTTATCTTAGTTTTAATCAATAATATATTTGTTATTGTAGGTCAGGAACCATTACGATGGCTACATTGAAAATTTCATTATAGGAGACCCCAAACTTCTAGTTGGTTAAGTTAGGAGTAGGTCTAGTCACATATTAATTTACCTACAGATTCCTCATGCATGTATTCTCTGTATTTTTTCTTGTGTTTGGCTTCGCATCATGTTTTGGTTTACCCTCCTTCTGTTTTGTTTTCTTTCTTTTTTTTCCTTGTTGTTTGTTGTCTTTTTTTCATAAGATCCTGCATGAAGATGCTCTATTAGGTCAAAAGGAAATGTGGAAAATTAGAAAAGGGCTTTCTGACACTACAAAATTTAGCTAACTCTTCACTCTTCTTCTTTGTGTTGGTTACATATTTTGGTTGATGAAGTTCTAATAGAAAATACCATCCATCCATAAGGAGATTGTTAGTCAAACCATGATACTTGTGCCTATTCAGGAAACCTCATGCCGAGACTCGGTTATTTATGTTTCGATGTTTTCATGCTTATCCAATGAGTAAAAGAAGGAAAGAGGAAAAATCTAAATGAGCAAACCTAAATTAGAGGTATCTATGTGCTTCCCTGAAGGAAAAAACTCTCCTGCTCTCAATAAGTCAGGATCCCTCTTCCTCCCATAAAATGAATAAGTTCTAATGCCTGATCCTATTAAAATAAATAAATAAAGGCAAAATAAGAGAAAGGCTTCCTGTGCAGAGAGGTGAATTAAGAAAATCCATCGTGGTACTGACTAGGCTCGCTGGAAGTGGAGAAACGTTTTTATTCCTGGACTAACTCCACCATGGTGTCATCGAGGCCCACTGGTAGTGGGGCAACACAAGAGATAAGAAATTATACTCTGAAAATCTAAAGCTCTCAAACTTCACTACCCTTTCCAATTCACAACATTGTGATATTGTTTAATCTTATGTTGTGTTCAACCGGGAAGGTACAAAGGGGACCATGTTTATTCACAGGGGAAGTGGGTAGGTGAGAGTTATTTACACAATGAATCAATATTTCCTGAATAATTAAGACCCTACATAGAAGAGTCGAGCAAGATAGAGAAGTTGGAATTCTACTGGTCCCTCACCAATTGTTGTCGCTGCTAAACCACACTCCAAAATTTTAGTCTACACCAAATTTTGGAGCCTACCGTAGTCTTGTATATTATTTTTGCAAATATAGAAATCCATTCCATGTGTTTTGTCTAAGTGTTTTCGTCATTTTTACGATAAAAGAAAAATGTCGCCCTTTCCCATGGTAAGCATCACACGACGTATATAAAGCTTGTTTTGGGGGTTTAAAGAGGTTATCTCTATGGAAATGAGTAAATATTACAATGCAAACATTCCTCGCACTGATTCCCAAAGTTTTAAGCATTGTCGCATAGGTGTCTTCACGATTGTTGCAAAGTGTATCTTTAGTGTATCACTTTTCGTAAGTTGTTGAAAAGTTGTTGCACTGAGGGAAGTATGTTATTCATATTTCATAGATGATCTATGTTGTTGTGTCATCAATTTTTCCAAGTGTGTGGTCACAGTTGAAGCCTTATCATTGTTCACATCAACCTCATTGATCCCACACTTAGTCAATTTCTGAAATCTTTTTGACCGTACCTTTTGACACTACCCATACATAGTTCCTGCCTATTAAGACTGTGCACTGCGTAGTTCTAGTGTTCAAGCCCGGACCTTGGCCTCCAAAATTTTGTAATCCACTCCTCCATCCTAGCCTCAATTATGAATTGTGAAATCTATAACCTCAAGCTCGGCCCTTGAGATCTTGATGTGTGTAGTTGCATAATTACCCAACCTTCTCTGCCTTCAATAATGGTGGAATAGGTCGAACCAATGCCCATCCCCTCAACCCATCACACTGAGCTCCCAAATTGCGTAGTTTTCTTCCTCATTTCAACCTGAACTACGCTTTACGTACTCTTAAAGGTCAAGCATCACCCCTATATTTGTGAGCTATGCAATTGCATAGTCACTAATCCTATCTCTTAGAGTTTCACCTACTTCTTGCTCAGTTAGTGGATCAACATGGACTCTCTTAGAATACGGTTTTTTTGGACTCATGTCATCTCATGATGAGTGAATTGTAGATTAATGTACCTTATGATACTGTAGGAAGATGATGAAGAAGGATGTGATGAAAGGAAACATGCTCAAAGACATATTTTTAGCTGATTACACAAGCTGATCAACCAATAGAAATCAAAGGGACACTAGTTTGTGACCATAGCTCAAGACATGATACCATTGAAGATTCCTTACCTCTAATCCATATGGAGATGGGTAAAAGAGTATCCTCAGAGGAAAGGAGTAGAAAGAGTGGCTTGACATGGCCATATCATTAATAATTCCACATCACTAGTGTCATGTCACATCATGTCATGAGTCGTCATATGCCACATCATTATTGCGTGTTATGTAATTACTTATTCGAAAATGTATTGTAAAGTGAAAGTCCAAAGGACATGTACAAAATATGAAGAGTCATGTAAAGTTGAAAACTCATGGGATGTCAAATATTCATGAGGGTAGTCAAAGAGTCACAAGGAAGGTGAAGCATCACCTCCCCATTTGTTATATATACACCCTCATTATATGAGAAAATGAATTTTTACCTTGGCTCCTTCTACAAGGAATAAGAGACAAGCTAGTTCTTTTAAGGACCAAGGAGTGGCTCCAATTCCCCATTATTGGAGCTAATGGTGTTCATTGTATACATGTGTTTTGGAACTTTTACTTAATATCAGAAGCCTTATCGGCAACATGTTCTTCATGCAAAGATTATGAATATTCGTAAGACTATTTTGTGGATGGTTTTAATTCATGTTTACTTTCATCTATCTTAAAGTAGTTGAAATATTCCATTTATTTTAGTACTTATCATACTGAGAATATGTTGTAATGGTTTCTATATCTATCGTATCCTTGTGGAATATTTCGCTAGATTTTAGACACATCCTCCTTATTGTATTGGTTGTAATGGCCATCACATCTTTGTGGACTATTCCACTGGGTGTCAAACAAATCCTTCATGTTTATGTGTGTCTCTACTACGGTGGTACTATTACCTCTCTTTTAGTGGCTCAATTTTCCTTTCTCCTTCATAGTACAAGATCCTTGACACACCCACCTTTGTTCATGATGAAGAGGATTTGCAACTACTCATGGCTAAGTTACAAAAGAAAAGTATGAATTTGAATGATAAAGAACGTAAGTACAAAACCTTATTTCGTTATGTGAGGGATTTTAAAAACCAGTATCGAGACACAAATCTCGCTCTGGTGTCTAAGAATGATGCATTGATGTAAGGAACAAACATTTGGTTTGTTTGAAGTTGAATCGGTTGAGGCATGTCAAAAGCCTAATGATGAGAAAATAGCTTTGTATTTTCAGAAATCTCTCGTGAAAGGGAGTCATGGCCTAGAAGTTTTTGTCAAAACAACGAGAGTATAAAGCTTTCATTACTCTATTTTTGGTGACTAGATGACAACTGCATGAGGACTTGTAACCTTTTAGGCATGGGGGGGATGTTTGTCCCCACTTTTGTACCTATTTACACCTACTACCATACTTTTTCTATCGATATTTACCTTCTTTTTCTCGATTTTTACTACATTATCACTGTCAAACTATGTTATTTTTCAAGTGGAGGTAGAATATTTAGTTAGTACTATCATCGTGTGCTTTTTATTAAGTTTAACTAGATATTAATGAGCTAATATCCATTGGACTACTTTTGAATGATCATTATTTGGACTCGTAGACCATGAATCATGTAGACAATTAACAGAGGTTCCAACTCATGGATGGATAGCATACATTAATGGATAACTCATCCAGCAACCTATTATGAAACCACCATTTTGTACTCAACTCTGCACCATGATTATGTACCTTATTTACAGCTGATATTCAAAATTGTATCCCAGAAGTTCCATAATGAATCTCCTTATAGTCAGAAAGGAAATCATTTTCATTAATCATGACATGACCCAACCTAGTTTAGACCGGGATTTATTTGAAGATCATTCACGTAGATTTCATGCAGCCTAGTTTAGTTTTGATGTTATCTATTTTATTTTTCTGGTTAATCAGTAAGATCTAGCTCCCATCAGTTGAACATTCTTAAGGCCTGATGCATTATGTATCTAGGCTAGGGGAGGAAGTAAGAGAAAATACTGTGAATTAGTTTTTGTACAAGTGATATTTTCCTCAAAAGACATTGTGGTGATAATCTAAATGTCATTCGAATAAACATTTTTAACTTTAATATATAATTTCGATCTGGAATTTACTCTGTCAGTATTATGGTTTTCTTTATTTTTTAACAGTATTGAATTAATTCAAACTTGCTCCAGGAGTGGCAAGGGCCTACCACACCCTGGAAACAAGTTCTGCAGTTAATATAGATAATAGGATTTATATTTGATCAACATTTAGAAGAGTGAATTTCATTTAAGCAAGTTACTGCATAGATCTTAGAATCATTATCTTTACTATGTACATAAAATCTCTACTCTGTTCCACAGATCTGCACCCAATGCTATAGATCTCATTTCGTAATTATTAAGGAATGGTAAAGATTGTACTGAGTGATGCTTTCTAATACATGAATGGTTTCTTTAATATGATTTCATAGCGCAGAATGTTTGAATATTATTCTTAATTTGGAAACATACATGGGTTAATTACCATATCATATGTTTAGGAACGGAATTGGTTTTATGCTCTGCCTGTTTTCTATTCAATGCTAAGTTCTCTAACGGTAAGCCTGTGTGAGGAATGCTCAGGATTAGTGAAACAAATATTGGTTGCAATTAAGTCTGTTGGTTTTGGAACTTAGCATTTTTATAATACGATTGAATTGAAATTGAAGTGCATCACTTGTCGAGAAAATATTTCTTGAGTTTCATTATAATAACATTAGTTTAGAACAAGGATTATATTTTTGAATTGAGCATGTAATACAGTCGGTGTGGAAAATCGAACGAGGGTTGTGTATTTAGATCTTCTAGAATTTTTCCAGATTAGAATGTTTGTTGATTGACTTCATATGACCTGGGATTTATGATCAATAATTAGATTTCATTTGATTGGAATTTTCTTTCTTTCTCTAGCATGAGCATTACATTGATATGCACTGATTTTGGTATGAATTTGATTATGTAGTGAATGCATGAGTTTAATATGAATCTAGTTTGACTTTTTCTAATTATGTGTTTATACTATCATTTCCATTATTCAAACAAGGTTGAGATTTCTAAGTGATCTGTGTCATTTGAAGTAGTAATTTGTGATACGTTTCTCTTAGGTAATGATTAGAATCTTCAAACTCGAGAAATGGTTTCTCCTTTGTTTACATCATGATTAGCAAATCCATAATTGATATCATGGTTCAGTTTATATAGTAGTTGGGTTATTGAAGTAATGATTTGTATTCTTTTACAACAGTGATCCATATTTCTTAAACTGTAAATTTTGAAGTAGCTTGCATAATGGATTTGCATCAATTAATTTGGTTGCTTCATTTATGAATATATTCTCAAGATAGATCAGTCATTATTGAAATTTTAAATAGAATACAGATTGGATTTAATAGGTTTCTTCACTTCAGATTTCTACATTTATGAAAAGAAGGAATTAAGAATTTTGTACTTAATTTTGGAACCTAAATCAGAACACAGTGTGACTCAAATATTACGATCCTTGATCGATGATTTAATTCATGGGACTTAAGACAACAAATAAAACTCCTAAAATGAATGTCAAGAGTAAATATGTAGCTATAAGGATATTACATATCCCCCCCTTTAAATATAACATTGTCGTCGATGTTTATCCTATTATCATTATATGTTCTTCCAGTCTTTATCTCCCACAATAATTTATTCTTTTACCTCGGATTTTTTTAACTTTCGTAATGTCCTTTTTTAGATCATTTACTCATGACATTTATCTCTAGAAATGATAGTTCTATAACCAAAACAACCAAAAGAGGGTACTTCCCCTCCAAAATGAAGTATTTTATTTTGAGGAAATACTAATAAGAAAAAAAAAAATTTCTTATCAATAATCATAAATATTTACAACTACACAAATATTTAGTTTCTACTTTCAATCATTTATCCATTGTTCAATTTCATAAACAAAAAAAACAAATTATGTATACCCACTTATTGTTAATTCTCAATAATCTTGGAAATCATGGCCACTTCACGCAATAATTTTAATTATAGGTGGTTTATCAGCTATGGGAAGTACTCTACAAAGTGGTTCATCATCTTGACAACAAGCACATAGGGTGTTTTAACAACCTCCATGGCAAGCACAATGTAGCGTATGACCAACAAATCTAATTAGTATATTTCATTCATCATCACATTTTTTTAATCAATTATTTATGGAGTGGCAGGTTATTATTTTTTAAAAATAGTACCTCAACAAGTACTCAAAGAGCACATAACTATATAATCATTGAAATTATTAATATATTCATAACTAGACAAAGTGTATACTGTTGTAGCCCCTATTATAGAAATCCACAAGACTAGTAATAGAATAGAGGAACAACACTTCTAGTAGTTCCTTCCCTAGCACTAGGCTCCTTTCCTATCAAGATGTACATGAAATCCTTATACAACACATAAAAAAATCATTTTAACACATTAGTTGTCTACCTAGTGAACTTGGTTTACAATGAAAACAACAGTGGGTGAAATAATTCTCCTCCCAACTAAGGAGAACTGGTTTCTACTAACCAAATTGAGCTAATTTCACATTCAAGACAATTCCCTCACAATGACCATACTTGGTCCAACAAAGGATTCCTCTTGGAAATGCTCTGCCTATTCATCCCATAGCTTCCTATACTAAGGAATTTTAGCTCAACAACTAACTCTATTGGGCCTCCTCCAATAAGATCCAAAACCAACAAAGTTGCCTCAAAATTTTCCTCTTTGACCTTCTTTGTCACCCCTTTTCCCTTACTAATATCATCTTTCTCCAGGGAGAGGAAATCAACGCTAGAAAATACCTCTTCCCATTGCCCTCCAGGGAGAGGAAATCTGGGCAAGAAACTACCTCTGTCCATCGCCCTCCTTGGCCCTTTCCCAACTATCTTATAAATTTCTTGGATGTGAAATTATATTTAGCACCTTTTCTTACTATAATTTACATAAATTACCATATTCACATTAACATTAAAGTAGAAGGAATATTTTTGTACAACATGAATTCATACTTGACCCTCAACATGGGCCCCATAGTCTGTAAAAGTAAATTTGACAGGAAGTCATGACTAACATCTCATGTCACATGAGTGGTGTTTATTCCAAACTTTCCATATAATAACCATGATGTAATTTAGAAAAGTCTTGCATACCATAAGAGTAAACATTATACCTTCACAATTGAATTTGTAAATCAAATTGGAACATTTTACCTCTCATTGGTTCTTATATTCAATGTTACTTGAATCTTAGTGATGTCAATATGGTGCCATTAAGCTACCCCTGCATAATCATACTAGAAACATTAGTCACAACTACTTTTGATAAAACCATATCTTCTACAAAATTTTGTTATTTACAAAACATATTGTCGATTTTTGCACATGCATCAATTATATCAATATTTCAATAAAGTAGAGAGGTACTTGTCTTAGCCATATTTCATAAACCATTTCCATGCATTAAGAGTATGCATAAAAATTAAGGCTACATCCAAATAACTTTTAAAAAAAATATCCATGAAGTTACTTTCCAATAATAATTAAGGGAATAAGACCCCTTTAAAAGATATAGACATTCTAATCCAATAATTTTCATTCAACATAGTTCTAATTCAGGAAAAATTAGATTTCACTCATGCATATATATATGATCAACATTCATTATGTAACATCACTAAATTGAAGTCAATCACTCAAACTTTTCTTGGTTAAACCAATTATTAACACTAATAAATTCAAAATTCCATTCAGTTGTTTGTTTAGCAAGGATAATGAAGACACAACATTTCCATAAAATAATGGACTTAATTGTTTAGATTTAACATGTAGTGTCACCACAATATTTACACATACTGTATGAATTGGTAAAAGGGAAGCATTCCATAGTTGTTAGATGTATGATGCATATTAGTTGACATCATCATTGAATCATCGACTTCTAGAGTTGTAATGTTTGAACAAACAATGTAATCAATAACATTTGATTACTGCTAGTTCTATCATAAGTTGGTAGAATATAAATAATTGATTTCATCTCATGCATTATAGTACATTATTAAACTGTCGAATAATATTGGCTGCCCTCATCTTACAATTGTCATTTATGTATGTTCATATGCAAAGCGACAACCCTTTTCCAATTATCTTTTCATTTCTATTAAATTAGTTACTTTAAAGACACTACTGTTATCATGATATAAGTTCTTTGCAACATTCAAGAACTTAAATTCATGTACTAATAATTCATGAAAGGTAGTACAATATGCTAAATAATCAATGCTACACACCATCATAACATGAATCAAAACCATGACAAGATTCAATCAACAATTATCCATTACAGTCAAGATCTGCCACTTGACTCATTATTTATCTTTAAGATTCAAAGGGATTATTTCAATGTAATTTAAAACATTCTATTGTAGTCTTCAGGGACAACCCCCACCTTTGCACATTCCTTCACTATCACACAAAATAATACATGCATTCATTATTTTCTTATAATCAGTGCACTATAACTCTAATCACTTTTCTTTAAATGAATCATTAAACATTATTGCAAGAGTATGAATGAAAAAGTTGGTTAATGCATAGTGTCAATAAATATAGTGTGAATATTAAAAAATGTTCATGATTTAGCTACAAACAATGCAACAAAAATTCTTATTCCCTTTTATCCACATAAAGAATCAAATTTCATGAGCACAATTATTCTTTAAAATAGACATTATACATGTCAATCTTCAATGTGGTTATTATGCCATCATTCATTTTAGATCAAATGTAGTTTACGAGATACATTTCCATGGAATTATCATTAGTGTCATACTTGAACTTATATGCATTAGCATCATACCTCCACTCTACATTCTTACAGAGCCTGAAAAGGTGCTAGTGGTACAACCTTTGCTCTTATACCACTTGTATCATCCCTCAATAAACCTTGTGTAAAAATACACGGGGTTATAAATATTTTACTGAATTTACTAGCATGTAATATTCCTGATGACTTATTCCATATTCCTTAACTTATCATTAGATAAAATCACCATTATTACATAAAGAAAATTTAGAAATGGAATAGCAATTCACATAATGTAACAACCATTATTGTCGCATGTTAACATAAATATTTTTGTAACCTTTCTTTATTACTATTTAATTAGGCTAGTTAATAACATATCTGATGATGTAAGTGTCAATGTCATGCAAGGTGACAACAACATCAAAATGAAAATATGGGAAAACATATAAAGGGACATTAATACACACTAGAAACCCTCAAGGGAAAAACCAACAAACATTTATTTTACCAAACGTTTCATGATGATGTGCACCCCTCAGTCAATGGCATTAAGGGAGTGCATCCCTTGAATATTGTTAAAAAGTTTGCAAAGGTATATCATATTAAATTCAAATATAACAAGATATAGACCATTACATTAATCATGATATCGTTTATCCCACAATTCCTCGGGCACTATGTCTTTGAGTCCTAGTTGTTCCCTCTAGTGGATTCTCCTGCGTTTGACAGTCCTTCAATCTACATGGAGCATCGTTTAATCCATTCAAGGAAAGAAACAAAACATTAAAAAATACATAAGGCCACCAAACATATCCATACAAAAGCCCAACATGAAAATATCCATAAAATTGTTTTAGCTTTAAAGGCTACATGGATTCAACACCATCATTTCCCACAACTAAATATATATCTAATTATAATATCAAACTAAAATGGATTTAGGGTAGTTTAGTTTCCACGTAAATAGCCTATATTCCACATGAATACCATGGGTTCTTAATACCACGGGCCAATTTTATTTTTATAAGGTTATTTTTATTTTATTTCATAGAGATAAAATTTTTACATTATATTATGTTACGTTACACACCTATACCATACTAGGGTGGAGAGAACCTCTCGATGTAATAAAAAAATAGTAATTATATATTAATATATATATATATATATATTATATATATTATATATATTATATATATATATATAATATATTCAAAATCTAGAGTCCAGAAATTGTCAATGCTAAATTAACTATTTTACTTTAATTATTAGTTTTATTTTATTTAAGTATAATTTAATTTTAATTTTATGTAAATTGACCAAATCAAAATGATAAATAAGATAGGATAAGAAAATATAGGACATTACAACATTTGTAGCATACTTTGAATGAGAACGCCTCTCGGTACAATTAGTTTAAAGTGTAATTGTGTTTTATGTCAAACGGGTGTAGTTCGAGTGGTAGGGGCATTGTTGGTATTATTCCCACTAGGGTTCCATTCTCATCAAGATTGACATGCTCGCTTATTGAGAGTAGTTTCTACGTAAAATCTAAAGTCTCTCACCTCAACACTTTATAATTAATAAAAATTTAAGCACGTAAAATTTTGAATTTTTAAATATATTGAAAAGTATATTGAAAAAATTGAATTGAACAACTACCACTTTACCTCTAGGTGAACCCATGGATGTCTAATCCAGAGCCTACATGGATAGTCAAGGGGGATTTCATATCATGGTAATCACCAAATGTAATAACAAAATTATATTATTTATTCAAGGATCTTTAACCACATTGATTTGGTGAACTATTAGTTTCCTCAAGTGTCTGGTTAAAGTCTATAGAAACATGTTATAATTAACCTCTTTGTGGAATTTATGAAATAGTTGTATATAGCGCAATAGTGAAATTGATTTCACTGTTACCAATTCTTCATAAGTTCTTGTTTTGGTTTAAAAAAAAAAATTATTTAAAATAAATAAAAATAGTACAGTAAAAATAATGTAATAAATAATAAAAAATATTAAAATAATATTAAAATTTAATTAAACTGATTAGTTAAGAAAAATGTCATATGAAGAAGTGTCATATGACCTTAGTTATTTCTTTTTTTTGGTATGTAGTATTAATAAGCCATGGTATTAGCCCTTGGTATTGTAAAAAATCCAATTCATAGATTAAGAATCTCTATGGTAGATAAGAGGTAAATATCCATGGTTAAGAATCTTGTTCCATGCTTTTTTAAACGTATATATATTTAAATTTTTTTTTTTTCGCAAAAAAATTATGTAATTTTTTCTTTGGTAAATGATTTACATTATATTAACAAAGATGGATTACATAGAGTACAAGAAAAGAAGCATGTAGAGTCACCTCCCATAGGCGTCATCGATTGGTGCACAACGAAGACCTGTTGAACCAAGAAGGGGAAATTGGTTGGTTTTCCCGAGAGGAATGTCCAGAAGCATTGTCACAATTAAAACAGGAAGAATTGCAAAAGCAAGAGAGCTAGGTAGATAAGTTAACATAGGTACTACCACTACAATTGTTTAAACATTGGAATGAGAATAAAACCAACTACAAAACATACTCACAATAAAAATGATGATGAAGTGGACCAATTGAAGCTGTGTTGGCACCATTTATGCCAAAGGGAGCATGAATATACTATTTTGATGCATGTTTCCCATTGGTTGGACTAGAAGCCTGTGCATTTTCATGGCCAAAAGTTTTGAATTCAAGTAGTTATTCCATGACGAAGTAGCTTTATGGAGTTGTGTGAGTAAGAGAGAATTTTTTGTCAATTAGTTGCATGTCTCATGGACCATGTGCCATAGAATTATGCCTAGTAGCATAAACAGTACCAAAACAAAGGAAAAAGGATCAGGGGAGGGTGAGGTAGGATGTTATAGAGGGAATATTATGCCATGAATGTGGGATAGAAGAGAAAGGGAAGAGTAGAGGTGGCCATAATGGAATTGACATTGAAACTTCTTCTAGTATTGCTAGAGTGATCTAATTCCCGAGTGAGGAGGTGGTGGGCAAGGATATTGCGAATAGAATAGAGGGAATACCCCCCTTGACAAACATTCTATGCTTACAGATCTGTCACCTATCGATGAATGTGGGTAGGGATGTTATTATCAAATAACTTCATTTTTTATTTCATTGTTGGGACTACAAGAGGGCAGCCTCACCCCCTCCCACAACTACCACACAAATCCTAACCATGTTCTTGAATGATGGGAGTGGATTTGAAGGAAATCAAGTTTACAAGAGGCATAGAGGCAACAAAGTCCAAAGGAGAAGAATAGGTAGGGATGCAAGACTAGGAATGGAGTTAGACAACCATAGAATAAGGAGGGATTCTACAAGTCGTTGGAATGGAATGCAACTTCAAAGTATATAGGGTGGAAACTAGGAGTGCATTGGGCAGAAGCATATGAGGAAGTTGTGAAGGACGAGAGTTAAAAGAGGGAGGACCTTGGGTGAGCGAGCCATGGGGAGTGAATGATAGGTGGAGTTATATAATTAGTTTGTTTTTCCTAAAAATGCATGAAAATTGAAATTCCAGAATAATGGCAGCAATTGTTTAATTTTACATGGGAGTGAAATGTCTAAACGATGACAATTTTACTCTCTCGGGAAGTTAGGATGGAAAGATACCCAACCCTAACTACCTCCTTGAGAAATTTCCTTCAAGGAAGGGATCAAGAGGATAGAGGTATCTGAGATCAAAGGAAAAATAGATACATAGAGAGAAAAATAAATATTTTGGAAGTGTTAACTGAGATAGAGGGACAGATAGTTTGAAGGAGTTAAGTTTGGTTAAGACCATATAGTTGTTATTGCTTGATATGGAAGGTCTTGAGGAGAAACCCTATGAGGGGTAGCTCAGGGGGAGACTTAGGTGGAGACAACAAGGCTAGAACTACAAGTCTCACGGTTGGGAGGCGAGACAAACAAAAGATTAAAATCTGGTTCAACTGGAATATAAGTGAGGCAGATAAGTATAATTTGGAAATCCTAGCTACATAGTCATAAATTTATCTTCTAATTGGCATGATGGATCTGTTTCAAGAAAACTATTTACTATTAACTACAGACTAGTAGCTAAGAAAGGATTGTGTGTGAACCTATAGATAAGTGAAATTATTTACTCCTAATTCATAGATACAGTAAAAGAAGAAAAGACTGTGAACCTGTAGATAACTGAAATTATTTATGGTTAATTCATAGATACAATAAAATAAGAAACGACCATGAATCTGTAGATAAGTGAAATTTTTTACTGTCAATTCATAGATACGATAAAAGAAGAAAAGACTGTGAACTTGTAGATAAGTGAAAGTATTTACTGTTAATTCATAGATACAATAAAAGAAGAAAAGATTGTGAACCTGTAGATAAGTGAAATTATTCACTGTTAATTCATAGATTGAGTAGATGAATAAAATATTGTTTGTAACCATAAGATAGGGTAAATTTCAAACATTTATTACTTTTTTTCCACAAATTCTGTGCAAAGGAGAAGCCTATGTGTCACCTTTACTTTAAGAAGAATGCAACAAATACTACCATTATTCATAGCAGTTGAGCAAACATAACCCGAAGGATTGGGTGAGCCACGAGGATTTTGCCTCATTCTCTGAACAAGAAAATACCAATCCCAGTATAGAAAAAGGAAGACTCTGAACCATGGTGACCCTTGGTGAGAAGAAGATAGGATGGAGGGTTTCAAGAATTAGCTTAACATAAAAAGGGGAGAAATGGAACTATGTTCAAAAAATCATTATACTTAATAACTTTTCCAACAAAGAAATTAGTTGCATGATACACCCATTAACAAAAACAACCTCAACAAAACCATAACCATTGTAAAATCCATAACAGTATCATGCAAGTTAATGAAAGATTGCACCGCCGCAATACAAGACTAAAAAAATTGAACAATAATTCCAAGATTCTTAACACACAGAGAACTAGAAATTACGAACTCCTAAAAAGGGAAAAAGACTTGAGAATACATGCATAGTAACAGAATGGAGATAATAATAATTGTATATATTTGAACTGAATAAACCATTAGGTTTAAGTCCAAAAATGGATGAGTACAAATATAACCCCATAATGAGAGTTTCATCATAAACCTATAGAGCTCACAAAACCTTATTGCTACATTAAACGTTGAACTGTAAAAGTCAGAAATTGCAACCTAGGACAGGTGCATGCAGGCCATAACCCTTCAGTTATGCTAATGGCTTTGAGCATTAAAAATACACAGTCCCAGAATCATTCTGACACATGCAGTCTGAAATTCAACAATCAGAGGAAAAGACATTAAAACCCCTATTCAAAATTAACTCAACGAAAATTCCTCAAGAATACCTGGTGAGTCCTTGCTTAAGGATTTTGGGTTCTGGTAGGTGGATAAGGGGCTCCAAAACCTTCATCATGTGAGTGTGAAAAACCCTGTATAAACCTACACAGATGAGAACCAAGAATTATATTATTGTTTAAAAGAGAAATCTAGAAAGGAAAACAATTGCTGAGAATGGGAGTCGAAATTACATACCCGACCAAGCAATATTATAATCCAAAGTACATCTGAAAGAAATGGTGACCACGATGGAAAAACTACATAACAAGGGAAGGCCCTTAGACTCCATGGAAGTAACTCAAACTATGAAATAATCGTGTTATAGAAGGTATGAAAGTATAAGGTAGATCCATTTACATGGGAGGAAACTCAACAGAGAGCCGGAGCCCAAACTTCCTAGAGGCAAACGAAACAAATGATAGGTTTCCATACCAAGCCAAAGCTTAGACCGACAGCCAACACTTCCCACCATTTGATCTGGAAAACATCGAAAGACTGTCGATTCAACATGCTTTCCTATGCATGGTGGAACAACGGGGCACCACGAAGAAGGCTCCCGAGACAGTGGGCCTGCCATTCTAGGGAACCCAGCTACCCAATTCATAAGATTACAATTAAGTCAATGTACAGACTATCAGGTTAGGTGGTTCCAAATTTACAAATTCTCCTTACAAAATAAATTTAACTTGGAACAGATGAACTCAGCAACATAATATGATTAGACTGCAGTATTAGTGTATTAAAGTAAACAACATATTCCATAGTGAATCCAGTTACCACTATACCTATAAAATAATGTACATATAGGCTTGTTTTTATTTGTGAATTTAATACTATATATAATGAGTTGATAATTAGAAATATCCATGTACAGTTATGTATTTAATTAAAGAATTTTTTTTTTCATTATGGGTATGTGACACGTGGTATCAGAGAACTCAGGTTACAAAATTGAGACCTCCGAAAAATAATGAATAATAACATTTGTGATGTACACAGAGAGGTAGAAAAGCAACCAGTATGAGGAGAATGGGAACCACACCACACCAAACTATAACTAGGACAGGACCAACATCCTTCAAGGAGACCAATCCTGAAGTATGGTACAATTTGGAGAAGAGTCATGTAACACTAATAATGCAATCTTGTAAACTATGTAGAAGTCAAAAGAGGAAATGACTCGATTGCGAGAAGATAATGAACGGTTGATGCAGGAACAGGAAAAGATCATGAAGATTCTGTCAGATCGATAGAATCTGCGGCAACCAATTCCCAATCCTGAGCATGGAAACATGAGTGTGAACAAGAATTTCATACTGAGAGAGAAGAAACTAAAGGTGATGAAGAGGACCAAGAAGAAGAATCTGGTAATGTATCAGAATGCAAGAAGCAAAAGAGACAAAAAACAGAAATTCAGTAAGAATTTCAGAAGGTAAAAATTCCCCTCTTTGATGGTGAACAAGAAGAGGCAGTGAAAGCCTAGCTCATCAACATGAATAAGTATTTCCAACTCTATGAATATTATCATAACTTAAAGGCTTGGTTGGCCATCTTTCAGCTACAAGGAAAATCCACCTTGTGGTGGGAGGAAGTAAAAACAGTTCATGGTGTAAATGAGTAGACCATAACTTGGGACAAATTTCAAAGGTATTTTAAGGAAAAATATTTAACTGAAATATTTTATGATGAGAAAGCCAAGGATTTTCATGACCTTTGATTGGGTCAATTATCTATGGACGAATTCATAACAAAATTTACATCATTACTGTGCTATGTCCCATACATATGAGAATAAAAGGCTAAGGTGCAATGGTTTATCAATAGCTTGTCATTGTTTATGAAAGAGTGCCTTGAATTCGATAACCCGAAAACCATGGATGAAGTCATACGGAAGGCTCAAATATGTTAGCAGAAAAGCAAGCTAAAAGGGGAAGGAGGTAAGCTATGGAATGATAAAAAAGGGAGTAAATTTTCCTCCAGCAGTAAGGGAAATAAGTTTATGGTCAATAAACCCCCTAAAGGGTACGCAAATAGAAACATGAACAAAAATCAACCCAGATTCAAATTTCCTAGTGAGTCCAAGATGAATGAACAATTAGTAAGGACTGAAGTAGAGATGGTAGTTAGACCCCCGGTGTAGTGCTAGGGATGAGGAGGACCCCATTATGTTAAAAAATGTCCACACTGCAAGGGAACTAATTAGGTGGCACATATTCAAGAAGCATCAATGGTAGTAGAAGTGGCCAGAAGCATGCCTAAAATCAATGCTGCTCTTGAAGACCATCAGGCGGAGTACCAGCCGACCATGATAGAGTTTGAAGGTAAAATATTCGACCGAACTATGTCTGTTTCAATTGATCCCGAAGCTACCTTGAGTTACATTAGTCCCAAAATAGTAGAAAAATGTTGTTTGCAAGCTGTTAAGTTTAAAATTCCTTAGTTAGTACAATTATCTGTGGGAGCCAAGAGAAGAGTGCTGACCGAGGTCAGAAATTGTCCCCTACAATTAGTAGGTCAGTTTATTATGGAAGACTTGAATTTGTTTCCCTTAGGATCGTATGATATTTTAATAGTTATGGAATGGTTGTAAAAACATCGGTCCCTTATTAATTGTAGAATCAAAACTATTAACTATATGGACAAGGAAGGAAAGGGGAAAGAAATTCAAGGAATAATAAGACCCTTAAAGATGAGACTAGTGACATCCTCCCAAATGGCTAAGTGTATTTGAAAGGTATGCTAGATTTATGCAATAAAAGTAGCGTATACTAACTCAAAATAAAATTTTGTCACCTTAGAGAATATACTAGTAGTATAGAATTTTTTGGATGTATTTCCTGAAGAAATTCCAGGACTTCTGCCAAAAAGGGATATAGATTTCACCATTGAACTAATACCAGAATTTTCTCTGGTATGTCGAATCCCTTATCGCATGAGTATACCAGAGTTAATGAAACTAAATATGTAGTTACAAGAACTACTCGATAAAAAATATATTCGGCTAAGTGTGTCACCTTGGGGAGACCTAGTGCTTTTTGTTAAAAAGAAGGAAGGAACCCTCTGAATGTGGATGGATTACTGCCAGTTAAACAAGTTAACCATCAAAAACAAATATCATTTACCTCGTATAGACAAGTTGTTTGATCAAGTGAAAGGAGCAACTGTATTTTCAAAAATCAACCTTCGGTTGGGTTATCATCGGATTAGAATCAAGGAAGAGGATATAACAAAAATAGTCTTTAGAACTCGATATGGGCATTACGAGTTCGTTGTGCTTCCCTTCAGGTTAACAAATGCACCCGCAACCTTCATGTGCCTTATGAATAATGTATTCCATCAATATTTGGATAAATTTGTGTTAATTTTTATCGATGATATACTAATTTACTCTCAAATAGTAGAAGAGCATAAAGAGCATCTCTGTATTGTCCTGCCAGTTTTAAGGGAACATCAGTTGTACGCAAAGTACAACAAATGTGATTTCGTTAAAGAGAAAATTCAATATCTTGGCCATGTCATTACTAAGGATGGAATAGCCATAGACCCAGAAAAGATATAAACCATAATGTAATGGTCGGTGCTAAAAGATGTGGCTAATATAAGGTCATTTATGGGTCTAGTTGGATGCTACATGCGATTCATTGAAGGATTTTCTAGTGTAGCCTATCCTATTATTTCTCTACAAAAGAAAGGGAGGGCTTTTAAGTGGAGCATAGATTTCCAAAAGCGTTTTGATTAGCTTAAACATTTACTCACTACTACGCCCATTTTAAGCATTGTTGATCCAAATAAAGATTATGTGTTTTGTACGAATTCTAGCAAAGAAGGTGTAGGTGGCGTATTAATGCAGGAAGGCAACGTCGTTGATTACGAGTCTAGGAAGCTTAAGGAGCATGAGAAAAAGTATTCATCCTATGATTTGGAGCTTACAACAGTCATTCATGCATTAAATATGTGGCGACGTTACTTAATGGGTAAGAAAGTTTTGTTAATGATTGATCATCATAGTTTAACTAACTATTTTAAACGACCCACTTTGAATACTATGCAAGCTCGTTGGGTTGATTTTTTAAGCATGTTCAACTTTGAAATTAAGCACTTGAAAGGAAAAGAGAACTTTGTCGATGATGTTGTAAGTAGGAAAGTCAATTGTTTATATGAAGTATCATTCAGTGAAGTGCAAAATACCTTTAAAGAGCAAATTAAGGATGCAGCAATGCAGGATCTCGAATATCAATTTTTATGGAAATAAACTAAAATTCTCAATAGCAAAGAAAAATAGCTAGGGTATGAAGTAAATAAAGAAGGTATACTGATCTACAGAGGAAGGATGTATGTACCTAACCAAAAGGTTATTAAAAATTTAATTTTAGATGAGTATCATAAAGTTCCTTATGCGAGTCATCCTAGATATCAAAAATTGATTACCGCACTCAGAAAGGAATATTTCTGGCCCAACATGAAGAAGGAGGTGGTTGAATATTTGACCCGCTATTTGAAATGCCAACAGGTAAAAACAGAACACCATCACCCATCTAGGTTGCTACACCCATTACCTATTCCAGAATGGAAGTTGGAAGTTTTTTCTATTGATTTTATAATAGGGTTGCCCAAATAAAAAACAAAATGATTCAATAATGGTAGTACTTGACAAATTGAGCAAATGTGCTCACTTCATACCAGTACAATCTACTTATAAGGTTGTCCAGATCACTAACATATTTATTCAAACTATTTTTAAGTTGCACAGTATACCAAAAGTTATAACTTCAGATCGTGATGTAAAGTTTACATCAGCCTTCTTGAAAGCCCTATTTGTAGGACTAGGCATGTAGCTACATTTCGTACTTCTTACCACCCTCAGACAGATGAGTAGATTGAACGAGTAAACCAAGTAGTGGACGATATACTTCGAGCTTATGTAATACAACAGTTTTTTAAGTGGGAAGAGTACTTACATCTAGTATATTTTGCATATAACAATAGTCATCACACTTATTTATAAATGAGTCATTGTGAAGTTTTGTACAGGAATAACTATAGGAATCCCTCGAATTGGGTGGTCCAAAAGGTACTTTAATGCTTGGACCTGATATTGTAGTAGAAATGGAAGAAATGGTCAAAGGAGTACGAAACAATTTAAAAGCCACTCAAGACTAAAAAAGAATTATGCTGATTAGAAAAGAAGTTTTCGAGAATTCAACATGGGAGAGCATGTCTATGTTCAAGTTCGAGGCAAGAAAAGTATACTACAATGAAATGAATGTGCTAAATTGGCACCTCAATTTTGCGGCCCTTTTCAAATTTTAGCTCGAATTAGACCTGTGGCTTATCAACTCACTTTACCTAGCCATATTCGTGTGCATAATGTTTTTCATATATATATATATATAATATATATATATATATATATATATATATATATATATATATATATATATATATATAGATATATATATATATATATATATATATATATATATATATATATATATATGATCCAAACACATAATATATTAGCAAGATTTATAGGTGAGTCAAGGAGCCTAAAATATTTTTGGCCTATCTTAGTTATATAATATATATATATATATATATATATATATTATATATTATATATATATATATATATAATATATATGCATATCAAAATTTAAAATTTGTTTTATGTTTTAATTTCATGAGCTGACTAAAATTTTTATTCTAACATACAGGTCATATCAGAAGGCGAGTTCTTGGTTGAACCAATGGGTATGCTTGAGTTATCACCCAAGTTAAAGTGCAGTGGCAGCACTTCAGCCAAAGGAGGCAACCTGGGAAGATGAACAGATTATGAAGGAAATTTTTTCGAATTTATTTTTGGCAGTTGAACATCGGGACGGTGTTCGATGTTGGGGGGAAGATAATGTAAATATTTATTTACCACATTTTAAACTAACTAAATATTGTTAAGTTTATATAATTAGTTTATTTTGATTAAAAATCCATGAAAAATGAAATGCCAGAAAAATGGAAGTAGTTGTTTAATTTAACATGGGAGTGAAATGTCTAAAGGATGACAATTTTACTTTCTCAAGCAGATAGGATGGGTGGTTACCCAATCCTAACTACCTCCTTGAGAAATCTATTTCAAGGAATGGATTAAGAGGATAAAAGGTATCTGAGATCAAAGGAAAAATAGATAGAGAGAAAGAAAAATAAATATTTTGGAAGTGTTAACTTGGCTGGAAGGATAGACAGTTTAAAGGAGCTAAGTCTGGTTAAGACCATATCAGTGTTATTGCTCGAGACGAAGGTATTGAGGAGAAACCCTGTGAGGGGTAGCCAGGGGGGAGAGTTAGGCAGAAACAACAAGGCTGGAACTACAAGTCTCACGGTTGGGAGGCAAGACAAAGAAAATATTAATGTCTGGTTCAACCGGAATATAAGTGAGATAGATAAGTATAATCTCGAAATCTTAGCTACATAGTCATAGAATTTATCTTCTAATTGGAATGACGGATATGTTTCAAGCAAACTATTTACTATTAACTACAGACTAGTAGCTAAGAAAGGATTGTGTGTGAACCTGTAGATAAGTGAAATTATTTACTGTTAATTCATAGATACAGTAAAAGAAGAAAAGGTTGTGAACATATAGATAAGTTAAATTATTTACTGTTAATTCATAGATAGAGTAAAAGAAGAAAAGACTGTGAACTTGTAGATAAGCAAAATTATTTATTGTTAATTCATAGATATAGTAAAAGAAGAAAAGACTGTGAACCTGTAGATAAGTGAAATTATTTATTACTAATTCATAGATATAGTAAAACAAGAAAATATTGTGAACCTTTAGTTAAGTGAAATTATTCACTGTTAATTCATAGATTCAGTAGATGAATAAAATATTGTATGTAACTGGTAGATAAGGTAATTGTCAAAACATTATTACTTTTTTTCCACAAATTCCGTGAAAAGGAGAAGCCTGTGTATCTCCGTTAAGTTAAGAAGAATGAAACAAATACTACCATTATTCATAGCGGCTGAGTAAACGTAAGCTGGAGGATTGGGTGAGACACGAGGGTTTTTCCTCATTCCCATAACAGGAAAATACCAATCCAAGTAGAGCAAAAGGATGACTGTGAACCACGGTGACCCTCGATGAGAAGAAGATAGGATGGAGGGTTTCAAGAATCAACTTAACTTAGAAAGGGCAGAAATGGAAATATGTTCAATAAATCATTATACTTAATAACTTTTCCAACCAAGAAATTAGTTGCACGATATGACTGTTAACATAAACAACCTTGGCCAACCATAACCATTGTAAAATCCATAACAATATGATGCAAGTTAACAACAAAGTGCAATGCCGCAATGCAAGTCTAAAAATAATGAACAATAATTCCAAGATTCTTAACACACAGAGAACTAGAAATTACGAATTCTTGAAAAGGGAAAAAGACTTGAGAATACACGCATAGTAACAGAATGGAGATAACAATAATTATTTGTATTTAAACTGAAGAAACCATTAAGTTTAAGTCTAAAAAAGGATGAGTACAAATAGAACCCCATAATGAGGGTTTCATCATAAATCCATAGAGCTCACAAAACCTGATTGCTACATTAAACATTGAACTATAAAATCAGAAATTGCAACTTAGCACAGGTGCATGTGGGTCGTAACCCTTCAGTTACGCTAATGGCTTGAGTCCTTAAAAATACATAGCCCCGGAAGCATTATTACACATGCAATCTTAAATTCACCTATCATAGGAAAAGACATTAAAACCCCTATTCATAATTAACTCAACAAAAATTCCTCACGCATACCTGATGAGTCCTTACTTAAGGATTTTGGGTTTTGGTAGGTGGAGAAGGGGCTACAAATCCTTCATCATGTGAGCATGGAAAATCCTGGCAAAACCTACACAGAAAAGCACCAAGAATTATATTATAGTTTAAAAGAGAAATCTAGAAAGGAAAACAATTGATGAGAATGGGAGTCGAAATCACATACCCGACCAAGAAATATTATCATCCAAACTGCATCTGAAATTAATGGCGGTCACAATGGACGAAATGCAGAATAGAGGAAGGCATTCAGACTCCATGGAAGTAACTCAAACTATGAAATAATCACGCTACAACATGTATGAAAGTATAAGGAAGATCCGTTTACCTGGGAGGAAACTCAACAAAGAGCCACAGCCCAAACTTCCTAGAGGCAAACGCAACAAATGACAGGTTTCCATACCAAGCTAGAGCTTAGACCGATTGCCAACTCTTCCCACCATTCGATCTAGAAAACAACAGAAGACCATCGATGAAACACACTTTCCTACACATGGTGGAACAACTGGGTACCACGAAGAAGGCTCCAGAGACAGTTGGTTCGCCATTCTAGGGTAGCCAGTCACCTAATTCATAAAATTACAATTAAGTCAATGTACAAACTATCGGGTTAGGTGATTCCAAATTTACAAATTGTCCCTACGAATTAAATTCACCTTGAAACGAATGAACCCAATGACATGAGATGATTAGACTGCAATATCAGTGTATTAAAGTAAACATCATATTCCATAGTGAATCCAATTACCACTGTAGCTATAAAATAATGTACACATAGATTGGTTGTTATTTGTGAATTTAATACTATATATAATGAGTCGATAACCAAAAATATTGATGTACATTTATGTATTTAATTAAAGATTTTTTTTCTTCATCATGGGCATGTGACAAGGTTAGATTCACTCTGAGGCTGGGCAAGTGGTTGAGTAAGTTTGAACACCAAGATTCAGGAGTTCTATATGTTTAACTTATATATTATTACTTTTATAATTAATAATAATGTAAAATAAAATTATAATTTATCTAGTTGTTATGGTTGTTTTTAATTTTAGCAACATGAGATGTAAGTGTTTTGATGTTTATTAGTCTCTACCAACGAAGAAATCGATGAATTGATTTGATCATTGAACATTATTATTTTAGCAATGACGACTGCAACTTATAATGTTTAACTTTGAAAAATAAATATTCATTTTTCAATATTATTAAAAATATATTTTTCAATCATTTGATTGGACAATAACTTGAAGGTCTTATTGTAGCTTTCATATAATATAATGCAATGTAGATAATTTCATTACATATTTTATGCCATAATTTATGGATATGGTTTCTATATTCATGCGTGATTTCTAGATATTTGTGTAGTGATCTTTTAATCGAAAAATAAAATCCTTGAAAATAGCTCATGCTCATGTAAATAATGTATTTAGCATAAGTTACTTCCCATCATAATTTAAAAAACTATTTGCATAAAAAATGGATAGAAATAAGATGTAAACATATATATTTATCATAAGTTACTTCCCACCATTATTTATGTTTTCCTTGGCACTTCTCTAGGAGTAAAAGTCTAAATGTATAGAATTACTAGTGGTTTTATTTTTCAATGAAAGGCTTTCTAGTGGTTACTACCACCAAATTTTATGCAATTCCTTGTGCCTCAACAATCAATTAAGTTATCCACTTCACATCCCAATTTATTAGCTCCTTCCAAAGCAAGACTCTAGGTGCAACAATTGTTTTAATTTATATGGTAAAATGGATCTTAATTTACAGTTACTATTTATATGTTATCTATTTTATTATTATGAGTATTTTATGATTTTCCCTTATCTAAAATGATCTTCATAATTTTATTGATAAAAATAAAAGTACAATATAACAAGTTGATTTTTATTATTTTGATTACTTTTAATTTTTTATTCATAATTGAGCCAACATTGAAATGGTTACACTCATTTATGGACACTGCAACATTACCATTTTTTTGTTAATTCAACTCATATATAATGTTAATGTTTACAAATGTTTACACTACTACAATATCACTTAGACCGATTTTTTTCTATATCTCTCCTATATTAGGCTCTTTATTAATTTTACGTTTTTATTTCTATTTTTTAATTCAGCTAACATGTAAATGTTAAATGTTTACAAATATTTGCACCACTACAACATCACCTCGTATTGGGTCGAAATATTTTTGAAACATCTAAAAAATGTTAACATACCTACCTACCTACTTACATTATGCCTACACATCTCTCCTATACTAAATTATACAACAATACAATTGTAATATATTAAAATACAATATAAATATAAAATGTAATTTATTTTTGAAAATATAATGTATTTTATGAATAAAGATTTTAAATGTAATTTAAATAAAGTTAAATGAAAATGAATAAGAAAGTTTTATATTATTAAAAAAAATTAATATTTACAATTAAATGCATCATATTTTTTTAATTTTAAAACTAAATTGGAAAATCGATAAGATAGGAACCTTTTTATTAATATAAGATGTGATTTTTTTTATTAATTTAAAACTATCTTAAACAGTAATTTAATTTAAATACGTTTATAACTATATATATTTTTTAAATACATAATTGTTATTATGATAATCATAAACTTATGTACTATATTTTATAAATTCATATATTTTACCTTATACTCTTATGATTTAAGTAATTCAACAATGATCATTTCTATTATATAGTATCTTTGTAAAGATCGAAAAAATTACATTGGAGAAAAAAAAATATGAATATTTAGAATGGAATAACGGTAAAAGAAATTGATACATAATATATTAATTGTAACAAGAATGGTATAATAAATAAATTTAAATGTATTTCTATAAATAAGTCATATTGTTAGGTTAATTTGAGAGTTTTATGTAATGCATTATTTAAAAAGAAATTGAAGACGAGTCTTTTTTTCTTTTTTAGTAGCTTGACACTTTGCAAGTTGTAAAAGGCATGCTTTCTTGTACTTGTTTTTGAAATATTTAGTGTTGTTTGCTTTATAATTGAAATGGAGTGGAAATATTTTTCCTACTCAAACACAGGGTCTCATTTCTTTCTTAATAGCTTGAAGCTTAGAGAATTGGCAGAGGCATGTGTTCTTGTACTTGTTTTTTAAATATTTAGTGTTTTTTGTTTTATAATTAAAATGGAGTGGAAACATTTTTTCTACTCTATCAATTTATATAATAATTCTATATGGTTCTTCTATTTTGTCTCAATGTTCTTTTTATTTGTCATTTAACCCTTATTTCTTAATTTCCATGACGTTGTGATTCTTTCAATTTCCTAGTTAATTTCTCTACTCCTTTCATTAACTCTAGTCCACTAAACTCTTTTTATAGTTGAGAAAAGCTAACACTAATTGTTGCATATTTAGCATTCAAATTTATGTCTTCTATGTCTTCTAGAGGAAAGGTATATGTTGCTATCACAATTAGGAATTGTGTTGTTATAATCTATGTGGCAAATGAAAAATTTCCATTTTGAAGATATTTATCTTCACATGATCCCCAAATATCATGTTTTTTGGTTCCCCAATAGTTTCTACTTCAACTTTCATATATAAATGTATTTATCTATTGTTTTCTCCCATAATGCTAAAATTCATGGTACTAGGAAAATGAAAACATTAGCTACGATAATCATTGTTGTAGTAGTATTTTGCAATGATTTCTCTTAAGAATATAAATCCTTAAAGTTATCACCTCATTTGTTAGGATTTTTTTCTTTTTATTTCTCATGCTTCAATTGTTGTTTAAAAAATATAATATCATTATCCCTATATTTAACCACATTATATTGCATGGAAATGTTGTCACTACTATAATATGTTATCTATCTATCTTTTATTACATCCTTGAGTGCTCAAATTGGGAAAAGGGATACATGGAGTTATTTTCTATGTCTTAGTTGGGAACCCTTTTCTACGTCCTCTTGCATCAACTTATATGTTCTTATATCCATTTTAAAATACTATTTATAGTCTATTTTCATCTTATTAGCATTGTATTTGTGTCGTGACATTGTCTCGTTAGCATCCAATCAACATAATCCCTTTCAATCTCCCAATGAAATTTAACTCACATCTTGTTACTATCAAACTGGCATCTCATTATGTTGTTATAGACCCATTAGTGTCAAACTAATGTGCCTTATCTTCTCGGTAGCTTCCACTTAGTGTGGACCCAAGTAAGTTAGGTCAACATGGTTATGTGGGTTGAACGTATCAGGTAGGTTAGTGGGTTGGATAGGTTATATGGGCTAGATAGTTAGTAGATCATATGGGCCAATGCATTAGAAGGTTAGGTAGATTAAAGAGGTGCATTAGAAATTAGGTGGTTTAGGTGGGTTAGTGCAATATATGAGTTTGGATGATTATTCATGTTGTTGGGGTAGATTAGGTAGGTATGATAGGTCGCTACGTTAGGTCATCTATTCTTTCAAGCTAGGTTATCGATAATTATTATCTCCATATATCCTTTGTATTAGGAGAATATCATTATTGGTTTTGGGTGATGAATAGCCTTTAGTTTCCTATTCTTGTCAGTAGTTGAGATCATATCTTTAACTGGATTTATTATTTCATTTAGTTGATATTCCTTAAGATCTTGCACACCAGTATTGTGAGGTTATTTAAACTTCATTTGGTTTAATGAAAGTCTAACCTAAGTTTTCAATTAATATTTTGTATACAAACTCAACTTGTGGGTGGGATTTTCCATTCATTGATGCAAAACATGTGCCTCTGTAGTTGGTGTATCTATCTCAACTACAACGAACTCAACTACAACAATCTCTTTGAACGAGAATCAAATCTAATGATATTCTCATCCTTCACCAAAATTGTTCATGCAATGTCTAAGTAATTAACGGAGCAAGTAATTGGTCTTCATCTTAGGATTTATATTCATTGCAAGTGGTATTCGATTTATTACAAATCAAGGCACCTCAAGATACAAAAAGTGCAATTCAATCTATGCTTAGGGCTATGAAATCTCTTTTCATATCAATTTTGAAAGATTTACTCTCTTCTTTGGCTTGTCTCCAAACCCCTCAACATGGGTCTAACACACTCATCTTAATTATTTTTACCCTCAAATTCTTCATTCAGTTTGGCCCTCTTCTTCATATAATTCATTATTTCCAAAGTGGAGTGTGTATACTTATGGCACATTGAGTAGTACCTTATCAAACCATACAATTCACTTTTATGTGGATTCCTTATTATTATGTTTCCTCTATTGTTTGCAACAATACAATGGTTTGATACTTCACATATGTCTTGGAAGGCCCCTACAACTTGCACCACCTTTAGAGACCATGCCAAAGGAGCATGCAATGTACTTTCATCTTATTGGAAGTGTTGTGCTTGTTTTACTACTTTTTTTGTTCAAGCTCTTACTAAAAGACTTCGCCAATTTCGTTCTCACAAGTTATTTTTTTATTCTTTGAATAATTGCATTATCAACTTTATTGGAATCAATGGGGAAGTAAAATCAATGCATATTTTGAAGATTACATTTGATATTTGTTTCATTGGAATAGAGATGTTTTGCATTTAACCTACAATTCATTTTTAATAGTTCAAGATGTCCATATTTGAAATCATTCACCAACATTTTGGGCTTCTTTGTAACACTACACTACCTTGAGTAGTTAATTTTCCCAATTCTTATGTATTTTCATTACAACCTTGCTTTGGTATCTGTGACTCCAAGAGTTTACGTGTCTTCTTTTGGTAGTTTCACGACGACTGAAAATCTCGCCAAAATATTTTTCTTGGAGTATATTGTACTTCATTGGCCTTGTCATTTTGAGTGCATTGTTTTGTGTGGTATTTTGTCCATTTAGAATTTTGTTGTGTATTGATGCCCTCTTTGTCGTTACCAACCATTATATGGGTGTGCTTGTTACCTCTATATATGTAATTATTTTGAAATTAGGTTTCAAAAATTTTAATTTAGTTATTAATAATTATTAAGTGAATAGTGAGGATTTTCCACAAAATAGTTTAAAATATTCTTAGCAATAATCATAATTACAAAATTGACATTTATCTTCAAAATAATTATTCTTTATACTTTTAATTAAATTGATTAATAAAAAAGAATTAGCTATATTAAATTAATTATGTTAGGTAAATTGTATTTATACACTATGGTATTAAACCACAATAGTATAACAAAACCCGTTTAATTAATCTCATGGTTAAGAATTTTATATTTTCCTATGAGTTCTTTAGAAAACTAAAGCAATTATCGAAAAAGTTTGAAAAAAAACTTTTCACAACAATTAAAATGGACACACCATCAACCATCACATGTAGTTTTTGACGTATAAAAACGTCGATGACACGTAGTCCCCGTAGTCATTTATATCCATTTTCCGTTGAAATTTCAACCACAGTCCATATTTTGTAAATGTCAATTATTTTCTATCTATAATTTAATGAAGTTCACCTTCCTTGCACGAACAGGTCTGCTTGTAGTTTCTGTTGAAAAACAAAGGTCTACTTGGAGTTCGCCGAACTTATCTCGATTACAGGTTCTATGGGACTGTCGACGTGGCCAGTTGGGCCCTTCTCCATCTCCATCTCCGTTACCGTCTGTTTCTGTAAACAGAGAAACCCATCGCGCTGGCAAACTTGTGAAAATTTTGCCAAAGTCGGAAACTTGTGAAAAAATTGCAACTGCAAACTCTTCACCGCCATGTGTCTCTTCAATGTACCTCAGTCTGTATAGTATCCGGATGGACGGATCTTAATCACATATCCAACATTTATGTATTTCTTTTAAACTAAGTTTAAATTTTGAATTTGAAAATTTTAATTTGAACTTTCCCGCCGATCAGTAATTTTGAACTGAATGAATTTGGAAGGAGCCATTTCAGATACAGTGGCAGAAGTAGTTGTTTCCGTTTTCATTCCGAGACACAAAGGGACCAGTTGAAGTTAGAACGATTCACCTTCTTATGTGGCTACTCTATTCGTTGGTTGTCATACTATGCACATAGCCTGGTTTAATTTTAGGTGACGCATCCCAACAAAATTATTTCTAGTGTGTTGTTTCATTCAAAGTTGATATCCATAAAATGTTTGAGTACATGTGTAGTAGGGAGGGGGTTTATGGCTCAACACATGGCATTAGTCAACCAAAAGCAGCAAGTCAATGAGCGTTACAAACATTCTCTTCACCACTTTTGTAGGGAATGTAATATTTCAGGCACCAGAAACTTCATATTCGAAAATATTGTAGCAGTATTTCACTCTGGTTTCAAAAAACTCCGTGCAAATAAACAAAAATTGTGATCACCACGTAGAACGAATCCAATCTAAATCAAAACAGCAGAACCTTCATTCATAAACGCTGTTGTGGATGTGGACCTTGTTCCCATAAAATGGTCGTTTCCAACTTATCTTGGAAGGTCGTTCATGTAGCCTGTTCCAGAGGACATTATTGAAACTTGGGATGACTAGAATGGTAGGGAGATTTTGAGTTGAAACCAAAGTATTATATGAATACAGGGTTGCAAGCTAAACTATTAACCACGTGAAAAGGCCAGTTTACCGCGTCATCAACAATTCCCAAAAGAAAATCAATTTATTGTAAGCGAATTCATGAAAAATATTTTTTGTTTGCAGTCCACCGGCATTGCATGTGTCTACTGATTTATGTTTACAGTCGACTGATATCGCATATGTCAACCAATCGACAAATTAGCCATGTTGCTAAAATTTTTTTTGAAATTGGTTACTTTCATGGGCTCAATTTCAATATTCATTTCTTACAGTGTCCCCACGTTCCCTATATTTAAAGTTGAAACCATGTTTGAGTGAAAGTATATTCTAAGTGTAGTTTGAAAATTCAAATATCATATATATTTTTTTTATTTTTTGAAATGTGCTATATAACCATGTTAGTAATTCTTCTAAACTATGCTTCGGCAGGAGCAAAGATTTCTGGAGGGGAGAAGGAAGCACCGGTAGTAGCAGTTCGAAATCGAGACCCGTAGTTGTGGTTGAAGAAAGACCAGCTTATTGCCCATCAATTCTACCATAGTCTATGCTTTCTTTGGTGCAATCTTTGGAGAGGCTGAATCTAATGATTGCAACTTAAACCGTATCAACTTCAATAATAGATAAGCATAAAAATGGTGCAGAGGTCGTGTTACTGTATCGCGATACTATACTGAAAGTTGTGAATCTATCTATAAATAATCCAAATTAAGTATCAGTTATGTTTAAATATTCAAGTGTAAAATTATATATTATTTTACAATTTTTAAAAGTGTGTATAAAAAAGTCAGTTCAAAAACCAGATTGGAGAATAAAGCAGCATGTAAAGCCCCGCTTAGTTATATACCACTGCAAGTAAAAAAATGCATATGGGAAAGAAAAAATAGAACAGGCTACAGAGAGAATCACTGAAGTAATATATATCAATAATAAAAAGTAAAATTAAACGATATGAAAATAAAATATTAAAAAATAATAAAAAGAATTTAATATATATTTTTTAATTAAAATATATACAAATAGTGAAAAAATTAATCTTATATAAATCGATAATATTATATATAATCATGGTAAAAATAATTAATCATTAAAATAAAATAAATATATATTTAGTTACAATATTGAAAAAAGGAATATATGAAATGAGAAAGTATTAAATTTATGTGATTAAAAAATATCATGTTTCAAAATATATTATCTTTAAAGTAGTTGTGAATGTGTTTTTGGTTGTAAATTAAAACAATTGTGTAAAATTTTAAAGTTTATAAAATATATTCATAAAAAAATTTCTAGTATTATCAACATAATTATAGGCAAATGACAATAAAAAATTAGTGGAATCATAAATAGATTTTTACTTGCTCCTAGATAGTAACTTTGAATCCTCACAATTACTTTAAACTATGAACATATTATGTTAGCCCAAATTTATTCCGTAATCATGTGAAACGTGGTTATTTTGCATAAGCTTAATTTAATCCCTAATCCACCACCACTCCCTCACTCTCTCGAAGCTTCCAAGTAACCCCACTGTCACTAATTGTCCTTAACTTGTGATTAGGTCTAAGAATGAGCCAAACACTAGGATTAGAAAGGCTTACTCAATAATTGGGTGAATACCATGGATTTTATTATAATAGGGGAGCTAGAAAGAATGTGCAATATTAAGAGACATCATTTATTCTCGCTTATATATTGTTCTTGATTCTAAAAATTTATAAATAAGTACAACTAATTTTTCTTCTGGTTGTTACCATGTTTCATTCAAGTGTATAAAATATTAAGAAAAAAGATATATTGTATTTTCAATATATTAAAGTCATTTTACATCAAAACTAATATAGAAAATTAGCAAGCTCTCTTAACCCATATCTATAATATTTATAATGATGTTCAAAACCACCATATACTACTTTAGCAATACAATAAACATAACTTAGTGGTTCACAAAAGAAGACTACCAAGACTACCTATTAAGGGCCATAGGATTACAAAACAAGATTCAAAATATTATAATATTTCCATCTATTTAAGAAATCAAAATTCGTTTTGACCAAGGGTTGAAATGAAATAGAACTATCAACTTATAATTAATGGTGATTCAAAACATTGTCCTAACTTGTTATCCATAGACCTATTGATATTACATGTTTACACTCATTACAAGTTCACTATTTCCTTGCATATAAATATGCATTTTATGCGAAAAAAATGTCTATGTTTGTCATGGCGCATGAGAAAAGACCAAAATGCATTGGCTAAAAACCATGATCTTGAGCTTTTATCATAATTGGAAATTGGTTATTTGATATTTTCTCCAAATCTTCAAATCTTGAGAAGTTTATCCAATTTCCCCATAAAATTGAAACAAATACCTAATTCACTTTTGCACCATATGACATATATTTTTCAGTTGGACAAAATGTTATCTTCCCATTGGAGCTCTATATTTCTTCAATCTTCACCAAATCCGCACAACATATTAACCTTACATGTGGAAATTCTTATTATGTTCCTTTATTGTTCACTGAGTGGGATTAAGAAAAACTATATTCAACGGGGATTAATATAATTCCCCTTTCTTAGTCCTAATTTAAACTAGAGGGAGGATGCAAATGTATAATATTGAATTTAGTCTTTATTAACATTAATGATAATTATAAGATATACATGAGACATGACAAGAAGTACACACAATCTTATTGTATTTCCATATATATGAGAGATAACTTAGTGGAAAATCTTTCCCAAGTAGAATGTCTAAAAAAATTTGGTATTTTGAACTTTGAAAGAAAAGGTGATCATCAAGAGAGACAAATTCTTTCAAACAATAAATATGTTTCTCATTGTGAAAAGCATGTACAAGAAACATTGGCTTTGATTCTTTTTTAATTTTCATTATAGGGACAAAGTATAAAGAGAGGTGGCAACATTAAAATTAATTTTAACTTAGATGATTGGTTTTGACGTGACCTTCAATTTTAACACACAATATATTTAAAGTTATATTTTTGTTATTCATTTTCCATTGTCACTCTTATGTGTACCTTAATATTGTTACCAATAGAAGCAATTATGTTCAATTTCTGAAAATAAATATGGTGCTTTGAGATGTTTGAGTTCTCAACTAAAGTAGGGTTGTTTATATTATTCTACATAATCATTGTTCTTTGTTTTCATTTATCACAATACTGACTAACCTACTTGTCTCCACAATATATTCTCTTTTATAGGAACAAAAGATTACATAAACATATTATATCGATATATAAACAAGCATATATACCAACATATTACACACACACACACATGGGTGAATGTATGAATATGGATTACACTTTTGGGCAAAATGGGGTGATGAAATTTCAAAATTTTACTCGTCTATGGAATTGAAGCCCTCAAAATTCATATAAGCATTATGAATTTTGATTCTAAGTAAAAAGCTAATTTGTATAGAATTATGTTGTTCTCCTAATGATATTTTGGGATAAATTTAAAATCAATCAAAAGGTAATGGTGGTGATGGGAGAAAGCCTCCGACCCTCCACCTCTACCACCTTCAACTCCAACTTCACCTCCATAGTCACCTCCTTCTTCAATTCTTTTAAGACCTAGACATATTCCTCTGAGATCTCTAAAAGGAAATGCTAAGTCTCCTTTGCTTAAGCTTGATGTCAAGTTTGAATTTCCTATGTACAATGGGGAAGGAAATGTTGAATAGTTTGATAACTGGGTTCGTCAAATTGAAGTCTGTTGCAAGATTGAAAAGATTAAGGATGATGTTACAAAGATCCAACTTCCTTCTATTCGTTTGGAAAGTGAAACCCTTATGTTGTTCTCTCATGACTGAGTAGATGGTCCATCATTCCATTTGCATCAATTTTGGAGATTGAAATATCCTTTGTAGTACCTTACACATGTGTTAATTAATTTTGGTTTTCGTTATGGAAGGATCCCATTATATTATGTTTTTCATCAATGGGCTAATGGATTTTGTAGGTGTTAGAATTGGGAAAAAGTTGATCAAGGGGATAAAAAATGCTCAGAATCACTTGAAATTAGCACAAAATCATATATCTCATCATTCTAATTCCAACATCAATTGAATCACCTCAATCTCACATCATATGTGAAAGTTATCACTTTCTGAAGTTTTTGGAAAACAACTAAAAAGTCAACTTGTAGGGTTGTCTAGGGTAGTGACTCAGTGGGATATACAGTGTTGTGGCACTAACATCAACAAGATGACCAATTAGGAGGTGCCACATGGCCCATTGGGAATATGCCACGTGGCCCTCAGGATTTGTGCAAAATATTGTTGGGTTGGCTGATTGACTGAATGGGATTCGACCCCTCGACCTCACTGTTACAAACTAATCGTCATACCATTATACCACATGTTGTGTTTCGTTATACAATGTGGTAGGTTTTTATTTAAATTTCAAATGTTGGCACATTTTTACGAGGGGGTAGGGCACATGGCCCTAACCCCAAGTCACATGGCAGTGGTGTAGCTATAGAAGCAGCAAAGGGGATGGGACAAGAATACATGGCCCTAGTCATGTTCAAAACCATGGAACCATCAACGAAGGGCTCAAAGAAGAGGGCTTATACGTGGCCCAACTTGCACCACATGGCATACAACATGACTAAGCGTAGAGTCCGAGTGGGCGCATGGCCTCTAGCCCATGCCCCTAGACACATTTTCTTCCATATAACTGAAGAAAAGGGTAGAAGTTGGGTTGCGAATTCACTCGACAAAATGCACCAATTTCGATGGAATCTCCGTTGTCCCCGTGCCATATTATTGCTTAACAATTCTACAAACGGAGGAAAATGTTGCTAGTTTTGCAGTTTTTTGAATTTGCAAGTTAGAAATCAAGGAAATCGAGAAGGAGGCCTAACTTTGCCATTTTCAGCCTTTTTAAGCCCAGGAAGAACCTACACAAGGGTCTGGGTGTTATGGATACAATGGCAACATTATTTTTGTGATTTGAGCATTGTATGTTAATGTAATTGACATTTTGAGAATATAATACAAAGGGACAACATTGGAAGTTGGATCCAGATACGTAACCCAAAAGGCGTGAACTTCATCATCAAATTGTTGTTTTGTAATGCTGCATGTTGTTTATTTTTATCTAGTTATATCTATGAAACTTAACTAAAGTTATTAAGTTTATTTTCTTTTCCAATTTTGATTCGTGTCCCAGATGACATAAACTAGCTTGTAAATTTTGTCAAGAAACCTTTAATTTTTTAAATTTTAGACTAGTTTGGTATTAGCGCATTGTTATTCTGAAGGCTTGATTGTTTTGTAAGTGTTTTTGAATGTTTGCAAGGTATAAGTAGAAGAGAGGATAAGGATTACTTGAATAACCAAACCCTTAAATTGGTTTAAGGAGGTCACGAACTCCAAAAACTCCACCAGTGATGACACATGAACAAGGATAGGAGCTGATGTATGAGGATGAGAGAGATTTTAGAAAGGCTTCCTATGATATGTCTAATATGGTGAAATTCTTATATAATGAGAGGATAGAAAGGTTGCAAGGAGAAATTTAAAATCAATCAAAAGGTAACAGTGGTGATGGGAGCAACCCTCCACCTCAACCACCTCCTTCTTCAGCTCCTTTAACACCTAGACCTAATCCTCCTAGATCTCTAAAAGTACATCCTAAGTCTCTGTTGCTTAAGCTTGATGTCAAGTTTGAATTGCCTATGTACAATGGGGAAGTAAATGGTGAAAATTTAGATAATTGGGTTCGTCAAATTGAAGTCTGTTGCAAGATTCAAAAGATTAAGGATGACGTTAAAAAGATCCAACTTCCTTCTCTTCCATTGGAAAGTGCAACCGTTATCTAGTGGCAAGCTAGAACCCAAGAATACTTGAAGAAAAGTGGTAAAAGTATATCTTCTTAGAATGATTTTATAGCTTCATTAAGAAGAAAATTATATCCATTAGCTTATATGAAAAAACGATTATGGATTGGAAAATTTTAGACAAGCTAAAGGTCAGAGTGTCCAAAGTTACACTCAAGAATTTAGAAGAAGAGCTTTAATCTTGGATGTTGATTTGTCTTCACAAGACACTCTCCTTAAATACATAGGTGTATTACATAATTATTAGAGACATACTATACTTATGTTTAATCCCACCAATCTAGTGTAGAATTTTCACTGTAGATCAACAAATTATGCAATATAGTAAAGAAAAATACAAGATCTACTTCTACAACAAACTTTGCGGAAGCTTAATCGAATATGAGCAAGATCAAACAAAACACATATAACAGAGAAGAAGATTCAATCAAACATGAAACACAGAAGAATACTCTGGGGAAAGCCTTAGCTAAAAACCCCACTATCTGCATTATCATACAAGTCAAAATATCTCAGGATTACACAAAGATTTAGCTTACAAGCTATCCAGCTCTCAGTACAATCCCTCACTGTTGCTCATAGACAGTGAAAGGCTTCTCACAAACCTTCTCCTCTACCCTCCAAGCCTCCTATTTCCTTGCACAGTTTCTCCTGGGTCCTCCAGCTGCAACTTATGTGGTTCTCTCCCCACACACAACACTAACCTCTGAAATAATTGCGTAATCCTAAAGGAGATAATTCCTTCTACATGGATGAGTTTCCTTTATAGGAAAATTCCTCCAACTTACAGTACAATGTCCCTGTCTTTAATCTCAATTGGTTCTTTCTCTGAACTAACATGCATGAGTTATTTATGAGAGAATATTCAGTTATCTGGCCAACACTAGTTGCATGCATGCATTCATTAAATAACTGAATCACAATTAGTTCCTCAAACTGTTTGGAACTAATTTAACTGGACTTAACTCAGTTAACTGACTTAACTAATTACAACTCATCCTGATCTCCTTAATTAAGGGATAACTTCCTCAATCAAAGGGACAATTGTTGCATGTCTTCACAAAGACTTCATGTTTTATTTTCTCCAACTAATTAACTCAAGATGAATTAATTAATTATTTTCCATACAACTAGTGAGACTAAATTCAAATTTTAATTCTCAATTTTAATTCAGGGACTAATTAAAATTGGAATCTATCCTGAAATGCTATTTATAGAAATTTTATTTTTAGCATTTCTATTTTTTGCTATTTCCAATAGAGTTGGAGTATATCGTGAAATGCTATTTATAGCAATGCTATTTTTAGCATTTCTTGTTGCTATTTTCAATGCTCCCTCTCGACAAGAATGGCATTCAACTCGAAACCAATCCTGAACCTTTGGACTGTTCTACATGCAACACTTCTCTTAAGTGTTATTGCTCCAGCAACTCTAGAAACAAAAAGTATCCAACCTGAATCAAATTGATGCCTCTGTCATTAAAGTCTCTCACTGGTATTGCCTCTGTCGACTGAAAACTCTGCACCTCTATGCCCTTCAGTATCTGATTACTCTTGCCTCTGTCACTTTGATCTCTGACTACATCAATCACACTGATTCCTCCTGTTGCATCCATGCTGTTGCTGGTCCTATCACCCGGCACTGCATCCGCACTACACCTCCTCTCATCATGTTGCATCGTGCTACCCACTGCTGCACTACAACTCAGTTACTGAGAAGTAAGTAACTGATCTCCCAATTGACCTCCCTGTTGGGCTAGAAACACCCTCTGATGTTGAAGCTTCCTCTGCCGCTCCATCCGCATCTATCTCTACCCACTAAGCCAATCCTGCTACTCCTCGTCAGGGCTCCTGTAGCAAGGTCTAATCAAAGAGGCTAGGTACCTCAAGGATCCCCTATTTTAGACTTGTTGGGACTATCACTTCACATCACCCCACCTCACACCTGGAGGCATGGCTGGATGTGATCCCTCTGACCACTTGGCTCGAAATTTCCCCCTACTCGAGGTCTCTGCATGAGTATATGCCTCCACTCTGTCTCCACTCTACTTCTCCAGTTGTGGCTGCTCCACAACCTCCTAAAGTTTGCTTCACCAATTGTGACTCCTCCACAATTACTTGAGACTTCTTCTGGTGCTGCATGTTGAGAGGTAATTTATTCTCCCTCTCAACCACCAAGTATATAACATTTTCCTTTCTCCTCAAGTCTTTACATGAATCTTGTATCTCAACTGCATACAGGTTCTTCGCTAGCACACCAATCTGTTTCATCTTTCCCATCGTCACAAATATTTTTGGAAAAAGAGCTGATTTTAAATCAGCGATATCTCCCTCATCCGAACTCCGATTCAGCCAATTGTTTTTTTGAATTTGGGTCTTTTTCCACAAGGAATCCAGATCTGCTATTGGTTTTTGAGATTTTTTCACAAAAATTTTCAAATCTACTCTAAAAACTTGTGGCCCAAAACTCATAACATCTTCTACAAAACCTCGCTTTGATACCATGTATAAATTTCACCGTAGATTAAATTGATTATGCAATATACTAAAGAAAAATACAAGATCTACTTCTACAATAAACTTTTCGGAAGCTTAATCGAATATGAGCATGATCAAACAAAACAAATATAACAAAGGAGAAGATTCAACCACACATGAATCATAGAAGAATACTCTGGGGAAAGCCTCAGGTAAAAACCCCGCTATTTGTATTATCATATAAGTCGAAATATCTCAGGATTACACAAATCTTTAGCTCACAAGCTATCCATCTCAGTAAAATCCCTCACTGCTGCTCATAAATAGTTAAAGGCTTCTCACGAACCTTCTCCTCTACCCTCCAAGCCTCCTATTCCTTGCGCAGTTTCTCCTGGGTCCTCCAACTGCAACCTGTGTGATTCTCTCCTCACACACAACACTGACCTCTGAAATAACTGCGCAATCCTGAAGGATATAATTCCTTCTGCATGGATGAGTTTCCTTTATAGGAAAATTCCTCCAACTGATAGTACAATGTCATTGTCTTCAATTTCATCTGGGTCTTTCTCTAAGCTAACATGCATGAGTTATTTATGAGAGAATATTTAGTTATCTGGAGAACACTAGTTGCATGCATGCATGCATTAACTGATTGAACTCACAATTAGTTCTTCAAACTGTTTGGAACTAATTTAACTGGGCTTAACTCAATTAACTGAGCTAACTAATTACAACTCAAATACAACTCATCCTTATCTCCTTAATTAATGGATAACTTCCTCAATCAAAGGGATAATTTTTGCACGTCTTCACAAAGACTTCATGTTTGATTTTCTCCAACTAATTAACTCAAGATGAATTAATTAATTATTTTTCAAACAACTAGTGAGACTAAATTCAAATTTTAATCCTCAATTTTAATTCAGGGACTAATTAAAATTGGAATCTATCTCGAAATGCTATTTATGTGAATGTTAATTTTAGCATTTCTATTTTTTGCTATTTCCAACAGAGTTGGAGTATATCCTGAAATGTTATTTATAGCAATGCTATTTTTATCATTTCTATTTTTAGAATTACTTGTAGCTATTTTCAACATCTAGGTGAATTATGTGTTTCGGAAACTCATTTAGAGTCAAGAGGAATGAATGTTCCTCAAGACACTAACAAGGAGCCATCCAAATCTAGAGACAAAGGAAAGGGGAAGATTAAAGGCGAAGGAAAAACGAATGCTACAATCAAGAAACATGGAGAGAAAATTACCTATAAACATTGTTCAAAAGAAGGCCATGATGAAGACCATTGTTGGAAATGACATCCAGAAATGAGACCACAGAAGTTTAATAACAAGGGGAAACAAAAGACTGTTGCTACAACTCAACAAGATCTAGGATCTGATTTAGGCAATGAAACAAAAATCATATCCATGGGAATGAAAGTTAAATCTTCATATGCAATTACTAATAATTCTTCTAGTAAGCCTACTGAGTCTAAAAATGATAAAGAAAGAATTAAGCTTATTAATACCAGGGTCATTATAAAACATATAAAATTTGATGGGTTCACTTTGGGTTACTGACTTCTATCATTTTTTATCAACATTCTCGATTTTTCGCGATGTTTTGGTAAAGTTTACGAGAACTCATGGACACTGAGCTGAAGAAGAGCACAATATTTCAACCAAAAACTAATGCCCAAAAATAAGTGATAAACATAACAATATTACATCTCCTTTGTGGATATTATGGTAAGCACACTAAACTTTGGGATAAGCATTTACCTTATATCGAGCATGCCTACAATCGTGCCAAGCATTCATCTACGTAAGTATCTTCTTTTGAAGCTTGTTTGGGTTATTTGCTAAAGTATCCTTTGGATTTCATCTTCGGTAAAGATAGTGAAGTATATGGACATAGTGATGTGGAAAAAGCCAAACACTTCATTGAAAAAATTTAGCTAGTGCATCAAAGAGTATAAGAATAACTTGAGAAGAGCAAAGGAAAGTACAAAGCAAGGCATGAAAAACATCGAGATGATCATGATTTCCAAATAGGAGATCAAGTTTGGTTGTATAGCAACAAGGAAAGACTTCAAGGTGAAGGTAAAAATCTCAAGCGAATAAGATATGGTCCTTTCAAAATCATGGAAAATATTGGTAACAATGCTTTCCGACTAGATTTGACACCTTGCATGCAAATTTATTCTATTGCAAATGTGGAAAACTTCAGATTGTGTGAGCCTCCAATGATTGATGATCATGAAGAGAATGTTCAAATTCCATCTATAGAACATTTTCCTCCTAAATATTTAGATGAGTTGCAGGAAGCCACAATTCTTGACAGGAGAATAAGGACTTCACAAAGAATCAATGTTGAGACATTTGAGTGGACCTAAAAGGTACCAATCCAAGTAAAGAAAGGTGAATTGGGACTAGGAAAGTGAGGGATTTATACCCTCACTGACTTGTCGAGTAAAAATAAATTTTTGGTGGTCCAAAAGCTTCTATTGGGGAGGAATCATCCAGTAGATGAAAAAATATGCTCAAAAATCGAAGTGCTCAAAATCTCTAAAAAAAATAGTGACAAATAATAGATTTCATTGTTCTGATTGAAACAACACTCGAATCACATCAATCCAACAATGCATGTGAAACTTATCGCATTTTGAAGTTTTTGGCAAACATTTAAAAAGTCAAGTTGTAGGGTTGACTAGGTTGCTAACAGGGAAGGCCATACAGTGACATGGCACTGACATCAAAATGCTAGCTAGGAAGGTATGATGGTTAGATGGGTCAATCCTGAGCTGACACATGGCAGGTTGTATAGGTTAAATTGACATATTTTGATTTTTTATTGTGTTTTGGGTCGACCAGTTAGGAGGCGCCACATGATCCTCAATATTTATGCAAAATATTGTTGGGACGATCAACCGACCTAGCAGGATTCGACCCCATGACCTCACCAACTAACCACCATATCGTTCAATCACACGTTTATACAATGTGATGAGCTTTTATTTAAATTTCAAATGTTGGCGAGAGGGGGCAAGGAACATGGCCCCAGCCCCAAGTCATATGGTGGTTGTTTAACCATAGGTGCGATGAAAGGGGTGGGGTAAGAATCCCTGGCCTCAGTCACATTCAAAACCTCAGAACCGTCAATAGAGGGCTTGTAGCAAGAGTTGGCATCTGGCCTAGTATGTGGCCACATGACATACAACATGGATAAGGGTGGAGTGCCAGTGGATGTGTGGCTTCTTGCCTACGCCGTTGGCCACATTATCTACCATATGAGTGAAGAAAAGGGTGGAAGTTGGGTTGCGGGTTCCTATCTAAGTACTCGAAAAAATCCACCAATTCCATTAGAATCTCTGTCATCCCTGTGCCAGATTGTTGCCTGACAGTTCTTCCAAAGGAGGAAATCGTTGTTAGTTTTTCCATTTTTCTGAATTTGCAGGCCAAATAGCATAGAAATTGATAAGGAGGCCTAACTTGGCCATTTTTCAGCCTTTTTGAGCCAAAGAAGAACCTACATAGAGGTTTTTGGGTGTTTTGAACATAGTCGAAACATTATTTTTGTGATTTGAACATTGTATGTTGATGTAATTAGTATTTTGAACATATAATATAAAGGGACAACATTGGAAGTTGGATCTGGGGATGTAGCTCAGGAGGGGCGAATTCCATCATCAAATTGTTGGTTTGTAATGTTTCATGTTGTCTATTGTTCTCTAGTTATGTTTGCAAAAAATAACTAAAATTATTAAGTTATGTGCTTTTGAGATTTCGATTCATTGCCCACAAGACATAAACTACCTTGCAATATTTTCCAAGAGACCTTCAATTTTTTAAATTTCAGATCAATAGTAAATCCTAGTTATGGTTTGGATAATAACTTTGGTATGATTATTAATTCTCTTGTACCTCTCATAAACTTTGTATATGAAAGCTCACAGCTCAACTACATTTGTAAATATTTGTTATAAGAACTTTATAGCTTTTGGGGAACGAACGGAAAATTATATAATGTATATTTCCATTCAACGATTCTTCACTATCCATTCCCTCTCATAAACAAATATTTTTTTCCTTTTTGCGGTAGACACATCACTTGATTTGTTTGATAAAATTTATGTGAAGGAGTTTGTCCATATTAGACTAGTTTGCTCCATTCTCCTAGTCACTTATTATAGTTTCAACCCTCATGGTCTTTTCAACCTTCATTTGTATCTTCTTATATGTAGAATCATTAGGCAACAATTAGGGAAGGCTACTTCAAAAAGCTTGTGGACAAATACACATAACAAGAGAGATTTATCTTGAGGCATCACTAGTTTATGATAACTCTTACTATTTCTTATATTCAAATACTTGTAACTATTTTTAGTTCGGTTTTATTTGGAATTCATCCTTAGATTCAAGAACTACTAAAAAATTTAATTAAAATTCATGGAAGTATATAAGTTTGTCCTTAGCCCTATTCAAGATGTTCCCTATTGTATAGATTCAAAGAAAGGCTTCTCTTTAGAAGCAAGAATCGGAAAACAATTTCTTCGTTAGGGATTGAGATCATCTCTATTGGATAGAAAATCATCCCAACATGGAAGAAAGAAACATCAATGAATTCAAAAGAATTTTGAGAAGTTACAAAGACTAATTCATTTTAATAGGAAGAAGCTTTTGTGATCCTACTCTAAGATCAATGAATTGTAGCACCATTGTATCATGTAGCATGATAACATTATGATTTTGTTGATTCAATAGAATCAAAGGATCAATTTATTGGAAGTTCATAACTTGGTTAGAAAGTTGGCATTGAATCTTCAAAATAACAATATGTCATTAGTCTCAAATAATTAGGTAAAGCATATTAGGCCACAAACTCAATGTGGGAGAGGCTTTCTTTTATGAGGAGGACAAGATAGGGTGTATTTTTTTTGCATCTAGAGGAACGAGCAATTGGGTCAGCCTTATACTTGCATGACACGAGGACGATTCCAATTGCTACCACTATAACCCATAAGTGAACCATGAAACCCTAGGCATGTGGCCCATCAGTAAACTTGGGGGATTTGAACCTAGAATCTATTAGAACAAAAAAGTTCACTTTCACAACCATCGCTAGTGGATCTACCCCCATAGATCTGAAATGTAAATTAGGTTGAAAAATATTATAAATGTAATAAAATAATTTTAAGAGATGAGTAAGATGATATATGTGAAATATACCCCTATTATGATAATCGGGGAGGTGCTGGGAACATAGTTTTGATCCATTTCTAGAAACGTCTTTAGATTTAGCTTTGGTTATTCACACCCCATATTACTTGAGTTGAAGGGAGACATTGGGCTTTCACTTTAGGCCTTTTACTCTGAGACGTTTGATTTTTTCCTTTTCTACTACCTCTTATGGTCTATTTCCATTCCCTTTAGTCACAATTACTTACAATATGGTCATCACATGCATTATAGTTGACATTGATTTTTTATTTAGAATATATTTTTCTTTTATTTTAAAAGGGCGTTTGTAACCTAGATACAGATCTTGCTCATATTGAGCTATAGAATGTGTCTCTATGCAATAATATTTTTATTTTTATTTTTAGTTACTTTGTATTTTTTAAAGTTGATATAAAATTATGCCATTTCACATGAACATTGAAATATTTTATTCATGCTTCATAGTTATATTTTTGTTATTCATTTTCCATCGTCACTCTTATGTGTACCTTATTATTGTTACCAATAGAAGCAATTATGTTCAATTTCTGAAAATAAATATGGTGTTTTGAGATGTTTGAGTTCTCAACTAAATTAGGGTTTTTTATATGATTCTACATAAGCATTGCTTTTTTGTTTTCATTTATCCTAATACTAACTAACCTACTTGTCTCCTCAATATATTCTCTTTCATAAGAACAAGAGATTACATACAAATATTATATCGATATATAAACAAGTATATTTACCAACATATTACACACACACAAACACACATACACACACGAGTGAATGTATGAAAATGGGTTACACTTTTGGGCCAAATGCAGGGATGAAATTTCAAAATTTTACTCTTCTATGGAATTGAAGCCCTAAAAATTCATATAAGCATTGTGAATTTTGTTTGTAAGTCAAAAGATAATTTGTAGAGAATTATGTTTTTATCCTAACAATATTTGGGATAAATTTAAAATCAACCAAAAGGTAATGGCGTTGATGGGAGAAAGCCGCCACCTCTACCAACTCCTTCACCTCCATACTCACCTTCTTCTTCAGTTCCTTTAACACCTAGACATACTCCTCCTAGATCTCTAAAATGACATGCTCAATCTCCTTTGCTTAAGATTAATGTCAAGTTTGAATTGCCTATGTACAATGGGGACATAAATGCTCAAAAGTTGGATAACTAGGTTTGTCAAATTGAAGTTTGTTGCAGGATTCAAAAGATTAACGATGATGTTACAAAGATACAACTTCCTTCTCTTTGTTTGGAAAGTGCAACCCTTATGTTTTTCTATCATGACTGAGTAGATGGTTTGTCATTCCATTTGCATCAATTTGGGAGATTGAAATATCCTCTATAGTACCTTTCGCATGTGTTCATTAATTTTGATTTTCATTATGGAAGGATCCCATTATTATGTCTTTCATCAATGGGATAATGGATTTTGTAGGTGTTAGAATAGGGAAATAGTTGATCTAGGGTATAAAAAATATGCTCAAAATCACTCAAAATTGGTGTAAAATCATAGACCTCATCATTATAATTCCAACGTCACTTGAATCACCATAATCTTACACTGTATGTGAAAGTTATCGCTTTCTAAAGTTTTTGGCAAGAAACTAAAACGTAAACTTGTAAGGTTGTCTACAATACTGACTGGGTAGGATCTACAGTCATGTGGCGCTGACATCAATAAGTTGACTGGGTAGGTATGGTGGTCAGACAATTTAATCCTGTGCTGACATGTGGTAGGTCGTACAGGTTGAATTGGTAGATTTTGATTAGTTATTATGCTTTGGCTCGACAAATTAGGAGGTGCCACATGGCCCAATTGGAAGATTCCATGTGGCCCTCAGGATTTTTGCAAAATATTGTTTGCTCAACCAAACGACCCAACAGGAATTGACTCCACAACCTCACTGTTACAAACTAATCTTGATACCGTTGGACCACATGTTGTGTTTTGTTATACAACGTGGCAGTTTTTATTTAAATTTCAAATGTTGGCACATTGGCGAGAGGGGGTGGGCCACGTGGCCCCAACCCAAAGTCACATGGTGGTGGCATAACTATAGGAGCGGCAGAGGTGATGGGACAAGAATACATGGCCCTAGTCATGTTCAAAATCATGGAACTGTCAACGGAGTGTTCAGAGCAGAGGGCTGACACGTGGCCTAGCCCACGACCACATGGCATAAAACATGACTCCTTGTAGAGTGCCATTGGGCACGTGGCCTCTGGCCCATGCCCCTGGACACATTTTATGCCATATAATAGAAGAAAAGGGTGTAAGTTGGGTTGCGAGTGCCCAATGAAGTACTCGACAAAATGCTCCAATTTCGATGGAATCTTTGTTGTCCCCATGCCAGATTATCACTTAACAATTCTGTAAAAGGAAGAAAATGTTGCCAGTTTTGGCAATTTTTTGAATGTGCAAGTTAGAGAGCAGAGAAATGGAGAAGGAGGCCTAAATTGGCCATTTTCAGCCTTTTTAAGCCCAAGAAGAGCCTACACAGAGGTTTTTGGGTGTTATGGATACAATGGCAACATTATTTTTTTGATTTGAGTATTGTATGTTGATGTAATTGACATTTTGAGAATATAATATAAAGGTCCAACATTAGAAGCTAGACCTAAATACGTAACCCAAAAAGGGAGAACTTCGTCATCAAATTGTTGTTTTCTGATGTTGCATGTTGTTTATTTTTATCTGGTTATATCTGGCTTATCTGGCTAAACATAGGAAGGCATATCAGTACAAGGCCAATTGTTATGCCTAAACAGACAATGTTCTTTGCTGAAGGATATCGCCGTTGTGCTTTTCCCACTCCCAATTATAAAGAGTCAAGAAAGTATGCAAAACCTCAAAAGAAAAATGGTCAGGTTGCTGCACTTGCGTCTGAGTTATAGACACTGTCCAAAGACTATGATCTTGATTACACTAGGCTCAGCAATGTGGACTTCGTTTCTCTTTTAAAGTATGCTACATTGCCAGAGTCACAGAGCTATACAGAATTGAAAGATTCCTTTCGGGTTCGCCATGCGGAAAATCAAAAGTTCGATATTCAGTCGGAGTTGAACGAGTTAGTGGTGCAAATATTGCAAATTTTTCTCCACGTTCTATCCGAGTAAGAGAGGGGGCATGTTGCAGCAACTGGAAAATTGATCATATTCCAAAAAATCCGTTCCAGCAGATGGAAAATCAGTTGACTACCATTTGGAATGGCAAACATCGCGGGAAGAAACTGCTTTTTGTGGGCTCAGATATTAAGTTTCGTCCAACGGATCATTAAAAGATCTAGAAAGTCTGTTGAGGTTCACAGATAAAATTGGCAGGACAGAAAAGGCAAGGTTTACCAAATCTGGAGTCAATGAGAAACGCCCTCTGGTGTCAGATGAGCAGCTTATTATGAAATTTCAAGATGAAAGAACGTTAACAGGGACTCTAGAAGTCTCGAAAGATGCACCCCGTGAAGGGGAAAGTCTCTAATTTAGCTTGGGGCCGACAGAATTTCTTGTCAGAAATATTTAGTGTTGTTTTCTTTGTAAATGAAATGGAGTGGAATTTTTTTTCTTCTCTATCAATTTATACAATAATTCTATATGGTTTTTCTATTTTGCTTCAATCCTCATTTTCTTTATCATCTAACTCTTACTTCTTAATTTCTGTGATGTTGTGATTCTTTCAATTTTTTAGTTAATTTCTCTATTCTTTTTATTAATTTTAGTTCACTAAACTTTTTCTATAGTTGAGAAAACCTAACAACAATTGTTGCATCTTTAGCATTCAAAATTATGTCTTCTAGAGGAAAGGTATACGTTGCTATCACAATTAGGAATTGTGCTGTTATAATCTATGTTGCAAATGAAAGGCTTCCATTTTGAGGATATTTATTATTATGACATTCTCTGAGTTGTGATGTCAACAACAAATTAATTAAATGAGCACAATGAGAGTGAGATTATTGATATTTATAATCTTTTTAATTAAAACTAATCAAATAGGTATATCTATTTTTGCTTTTAATTATACCTATACATTTAGTTTACATTTAGAAATATTTTATTTTAATTTTAAAAAAGGCTTGTGTTAACCCTAAATTGAGCATGAAAGAAATTTCACCTCCCTCATAATGGAGTAGAGAATATGCCTCATCCAACAATAATTTTAAAAAACATTAAAGAAAAATGTTCAAATTTATAAAAATTAATATTCAAAATAATATTTCTTTTTAAATTAATAATATATTTTAAATTTAAAATAAAAAAAATATTTAAATAAACTTTATAAAAAATTATTAACAAAATTAAATATTAACCACAATTAAATTTACAAATAATTCTAATATTTACACCCTTAATTTTAACTATTTTTCAATCATAATAATAATCGCTCTTTGAATAAAAAATTTCCAATAATTAAAAATAAATAAAAAATCATCAAAAATCTTAATTGACTTACCGTGAGTGCCGCGACCCAGATTGTGAAAGTCGTCGTTGATGAGTGAAACCATTTACACTATCAACGTTCGGTGTGGCCATACGTCTTAAGAAACACATATCCTTTGGTTTTCAAAGATACGACACTCCACGCTCCACGCATAATTTATATAAAGTTTTTGATGACTACACTCCACGCTCCACGCATAATTCTTACGTAAAATTACAACGCGTTTGTATGCCCAACCATTGCGCTGTGCTTTTATGGCTCGCACAGGGTAGGACCTGCGGGTACGCTGTAGCGAGATAGCTTGAATTGAACGGAGTAGTCTAATGAGGCGGAAGAATGGTCTGATTAAAAGTGGTCGGAATTCGGGTTAAAAAATTTCAAATTTTTTGTTGTAAAAACAGTGTTTGAATCTTATTTTTATGGTGAAAATGGATTTAGTACCCTAAAAAACATGTAGAATACCTAAAATTTTGAAATTTAACTATTATAACTTAGATTTACAAAAATCTTTACCAAATTTTCATTAAATATAACCAAAATTTCCAAAACTCTCTAAACAACTCCTCCCTAATTAAACTAGGGAAAATTGAATTCCATGCCTTGACTTCATGATTAGACAGCGGGAGGGCAATGATACATGTAACACTTATACACAGTTTTCTGACGAAAACAATTCCGGTAATGACTATCAACGTACGTCTATATAGACGGAGACGGAGAAGTGGGCCCAAACGACCACGTAAGTCGGAGACAAGAATCTGCAATCGGGATGAGGGATGCCCTCGTAGTTTGAGGTTCGCCCACAGGGGCTGCCCGCGGAAAGAACACGGAGAATTTAGTTCCTCATGACTCTGCTGATTGCAAACACTGGTGTATATATGGAGAGGGAACGGTATTTCATTTCTGCGTACTAAATGGCCTTTCCATTCGGTCAGCTCTGTCCACAGCCTCCAGTTTTTGTAATAACAATGCAATATACCGACGCGTTGTTGAATTACCATTCTAATCCCGGATATCATAGAGTTTCTGAGTTGCCAAATATGGAAATACCTCCCTCGCAGGAACAAAACCACGGCCATGGTCAACCTAACGAAGATAGCCGAAAAACATCCTGGAAATTTAAGGGAATCTGTCTGCGAGAAAGGGGGAAGTGGATATCAGAAATTCGGATACCAAGATCCAGGGATAGGATATATCTTGGCTCCTACAAAACCGCCGAGCAGGCCGCCCGAGCCTTCGATGCTCCAATTTATTCCCTGAGAGGGCCCAACGCTAAATTGAAGTTTCCAGATTCTGTGCCTGCTATTCCGTCCGCCTTTTCTCTTTCCCGTCAGCAAATCCAGGTTGCCGCTTCCAAGTATGCCTTGAAAGAAATCCCTGGGACTTCGCCTTCTCTGCACAATAATAGTAAAGACGAGCGCTCACGTCCCTCCCAGGCGTCTTCGGTATCTGACATAGAATTGTCGAGTGACGCCCAACATATATCAGAGGACTTGGCGTTTGGGAAATCTCTGTTTGCGGAACCAGATGGCCTCAGTATTTGAATTTGGAAAAAATCCCATCCATTGACGAAGAATTGGCGTTGGAGCTCATTCCGACTTCGCAGGAGGAGGAGGAGGTTGACATAATCCTGTGGAACTTTGAAGACAGTTAAGTTCCTCGGAGGAGAAAGAATATAAAAATGGACTTATTTTTTTGCAGTCTATGCGTTCTGCCAGTATCTACGTCGTTTTCAAACCTGCCAGTGTCACGGCATGCCTGAATTGTCGTGGATGATATTTCGATCGGAATATCTTATTAATGCCCGGATTTCTGCGTCAAAACTCCTTGTCTTCTTCTGCAAACATGTCGCAGTAGAACGTTTACAAGTGTCTATTGGATACTGTGATTGCATAATAACTCAGAGTGTCTACTGGAAGTGGTGATTGCATATTAATAACTTGAAGTATTTATGGGTTTGGAATATTTTGGAAATTTGATAAATATGAGTGAAGATAAATATTATTTTATTCTTGAAATATTTCGCCATTGATATTAAAATAAGTGTAAAAGTATATATTATTATAAAAGAGGTGTTATGAGGAAACAAAATTGTTCATTTTTATTTGAAAGAAATTTTGTTAACAAAATTGTTCATCTTTCTTTAATTATTATAGTGTTTTTTTAATGTAGAGAGTGGTAGATAGATATGGTAGAGCTATTTCAGCAAATATCTGCAACAAAATAAGTTAAATAAGCAAGTTGAAATGAATCAAAAGTAAATTACAAGATTGTAAATATCAATATTTAATTTTGATATCGAATAAGGCTATATTGAAAATAATATTTTGATGATAATAAATATCATGTAAAGTTAAAGTTACTTAAAAGATTTGGTTTTTTTTTTTTTTTTAAATCATTAGTGTAAAACACTGTTATAATTATCACAAATAAAAATAAGAATTGCACTGTTATAATTTTCATAAAGAAATAAAAATTACACTGTTATAATTATCATAAATAAAAATAAGAATTACATTGTATAGTTATCATATTAACCAAAAAAAACCTATAATATTAAAATAAGATTGAAATTAAAAATAAATTTATTTTTTTATTTTTTTATTAAAATTTTAAATTTAGAAAGTGAGTAAAGTGCAACATTATTTTTGTCTATTAAATTTTTGAAATATGATTTAGTAAAAATAAAAATCAATATAAAATGTCCATGTGTTTAGAAAACAAATTGTCTACTTTTATATTGAAATATTATTTAGTAAAAATAAAAATAAATATAAAATGTCCATCACTATAAAGGAGTGTTTAAAAAACAAATTGTCCACTTTTATTTGGAAAGAACCATGTTTGAATCATAATAAAGTATTTCTTATATTAAGAAAGTGGTAGATAGGTTATTTTTATTTTAGGAAATAACTGTAAGGAAGATTTCAACATTTGTTGATGTGCATAAAAACTAGACTAAAATTTTACAGATGTTTGTTGAAGTGAATAATAACTAGACTAAAAGATTACAGATACCACTATTTAGTTATAAAATTGAATAATAATATCTTAAAACAAAAATAAATTAAAAATAAAGTCTATGCTAAGTGCCTAGTATTTACATTGGTTCCAAACCTACCAGTGTTATAGCATGTCTAAATTGTCTCAATGTTTCCACAGTATATGTTGTAAACATTAGTGCATGATATTTGATCTTAAATGCACCTACTTGTGTGTTAATATAAGATACACACTTTATATGAGTATTTACAACAATAGAGAATCCTTATTCCTTTGGGCTTATAATTTCTTAGGATTTCAGTATTAATCCCTGGTTTATTATTCTTGTGGGTTTAATATTATTCACTTGCGTTTATAATACCCTAGGGTTTTACAGTCAATCCCTGGGGTTTATAATATGAATCTTATTTGAGTGTCTATAATATTTATCATAAGGTTTATATCCCTTGGTGTATAATATTTATCTTAGGATTTATCATAGGATTTTCACAATATGGAAATGAACCATGGTCAACCATGGTCCAATGTCGCATTGTGACAAAGTTTGTCTCGATATGAAAATCAATCATGATGAGCAATTGTCCAAGATCACATTGTGAGAAAAGTTGTCTCAATATGAAAGTCAATGGTAGTCAACCATAATCCAATGTTTATTAGAAAACAAATTGTCCAAATTTATTAGAAAAGAACAATGTTTAAATTATAATGAAATGTTTCTTATATTACTATACTGATAAAAAGATAAGTTGGAATTATTTTAAGAAATAACTGTAAAATAGATTAATGGAACTAAATGAAAACTAAAATACAAAGTCACTGATGATATTATTTAATATTAATAAAAATTAATTAAAAAAGGGTTAAAAATATAGTTTCTTTCAAAATATATATATATATATATATATATATATATATTTATAATTTTTATAAAATTAAATTATATTTTTATAATTATATAAAATTAAATTATAATATCATAATAATATTGAAAATAAAAACAGCTTTATTTCCTCAGAAATATCTATGAAATTTTAAATTAAAAAATTAAAATTATATGTATTTTTTATTAATTTCTATAAAATATTATAAAATTTAAATAATTTTTATAAATTTTATATTAAAATGGAAATGGAAGTAAAACTTAAAAAAACATTAAGTCATCAATCGGAGGATTCAGCGTTTTGCAAATCTCTGTTTGCGGAACCTGATGGTTTCCAGTGCTTGAATGTGCAGAAAATCCCATCCTTTGACGAAGCCTGTTAACTTTGAAGACGGTTGAGTTTCTGGCACGGAAGAATATAAAAATGGACTTATTTTTTGGCGGTCTATGCCCAATGCCTAGTATCTAGGTCGCTTTCAAACCTACCAGTGTCACGGCATACCTGCATTGTCGCACTATTACCATATTATATGATGTAATCGTTAGTGAATGATATTCGATCCTAATGCCTTATCAGTGCACGCATGTGTGTCAAAACTCCTCGTCTTCTTCTGCAGACTTACTTATCTCTAGCGGATCTGTAACATACCCCGATAACCTCGCATGTAAAAGTAGGGAGTTAGAATTTTTTTATACAAATTACCACAAGTAATTATCCCATTCACAACTCCACAATTCATCATTAACCATTAGATATAATATTCATTAGTACATCAAGTAAATTGCCATCAAAGACAGTGAGTTACATAACCATTGCATAACCTTTAACCACCACTGTGATAGTGTAATAACATAAACTGTCTCATGAATCCTTGCATCCATTTCATAATTTCCATAAACATATTAATTAATCTCATACGTGGACAATATGATCATGCCATCAAATAAAGAACCATCAACATCAAGGATTCATCATCATCAAACTGACACAAAAGGCAATCACACCATTGAACACCAATATACCCTGGAAACCCCGTAGGGTGAAAACCAGAACGTTTAATTTTATTATTAAACGCTCGTGAGGGTTTTCACCCCTCACTCAATGGCTCATAAGGGATTCCATCCCTTAACCATTGTTATGAAATCATTACAATGAATTATCATTAAGTTATTACATAACTAGCTAAAAGCTAATACATTTTCCATGAAACCCTTTCCTTACATACCGCCACATGCAACATTCCTTGTCGCATGATTGTTCTAGCAATGGACGATCCTGCAACTCTACCTCATCTACATGGCCCGTTAATCCTTTTCCTGCCACAATGTTAAACATCACTTTTTTTTGGCACCAACCGCCATCGTTTCCTGTCAATGCTGTCATCAAGAAGCTTTGAAAACAAGATTAGATACCATATTAATGAATCAATAATCAACCTCTAAAAGAGATCTTTTAACATCTACTCATCTGCATGAGCAAGCATAACATACTAATTAACTAGTGCATATCTTCAAGTAAATTCTTATTCTACTTTTCACAATGCTTATTCACACTAATGCATATTTCTCTTTAAGAGAACTAATCATTAGTTTTACAAGTCCATGTTTCCCTTTTAAACATATAACACATTAGTTTACAAGTCCATGTTCTCATTATCAACATTGACATCATGATTACATTTATAAATAATCATATTAACTAGCACTGCACATATTCTTAAAGGGCACAAGCACTAAGGCTTTCCTTTGAAGGGACTAACTAAAATATCAGTTATAATCTTCTTGCATGAAAATTTACATAAACTTTGTCAAAGAACTAGTCCCTTAGCTATCACTTTTGATGCATGCGAATATATAAAGGATTCTCACACAACCTGTAGTCTTTTCCTGCATGTGAATATATATCCTTTTTAAAGAATGCTAACACAAATCTCGTGTGCATACACATCTCATTCAACAAGAAGCTAAGATAATAGTTATGTGAGCATAATAGTAATCACCTATCATTTTCCTAAAGAAATATGATCCAATAGTTCTTCTAGCCATACAAAGAATATATCTTTAGAACACATTGACTATTCTTTAGGCATACAGTAGCTTATCATAAGAGCCATCATAAGAGCCCTCCTTGAAAGTATGCAACACATAATCCCTTTTCTAGAATTCTATCAACATTTCATGTAAACAATTACACAATTCTTTCTTAAGGGAAGTCATTATAACCTCATTTCACTATATTCCTATATGAAGGATTCTCAACCTTCCCTTTCGAGAAATTATTAAAGATATCCATATTTATGCATAAAAATCAACATACAAAAACAAGGTTAACTTACCCTTTATGCATCAAAATCAAGAAGTCAACACAACTCATCTAACAAGACAATCTTTCAAGAGATTATATTTTTCAAGAAAGTTAACATGACCACTTTCTCTATGTACACACAAAATCACAATAGCTACCCTTATGTGCATGCAACATGTGTTTACTCCTAACACAATTATTTTTGCTTCAATGCACAGTCTTTTCATGAAACAAGTATGGATTCTTGCTTTTGCATGAACACTATTCATGTGTGTATTTTAAGGAAAGCATCTTTATCTTTGTTTTTTCAAAAAGTCCCTTATAAAGTTATTATTTCCTTGCATGAAGAATGCTCTCTTTTCCTAAAAGGACACTATATTTGTGTATAGAAAACATACGTTTTCTCTTCAAGAAGGTTAGAATGATTATCAATGTGCCAAGAAGCACATCATATCGCATTTTCTATTTTCCACAAGAAACTTCTAAATTAACTAGTATCCCAATGCAATAAAGCATATATCCATTTCCAATAAAATCCAACTTAACTTCTGTTTCTTTTATATGCATTCTTTCTTTCCATAAATGCAATATTAACTTATGTTTCTTTAATATGCATTTTCTTTTCCAAATATGCAATATTAACTTCTATTTCTTAATATGAATTCTCTTTTCCAAAAATGCAATATTTACTTCTATTTCTTTAATATGCAATTTTCTTTCTCAAAAATGCAATATTTACTGCTATTCTTTAATATGCATTATCTTTCCCAGAAATGCAATATTTACTTTTATTTCTTTAATATGCATTCTCTTTTCCAAAATGCAATATTTACTATTTATATGTGCAAAATAACATTTACTTATCTCTTTAGTTGTCCAGCCAGAAATCCAAGTCATGTCTTCCAAACATTGCAGGCGGAAATTGAGCGTGAAACATCAAAAGATGATCTACGTGAGAGGGAATTTTATAGAATATGTCTTGGCAGCCATAAATGCAATATTAACTTATGTTTCTTTAATATGCATTTTCTTTTCCAAATATGCAATATTAACTTCTATTTCTTAATATGAATTCTCTTTTCCAAAAATGCAATATTTACTTCTATTTCTTTAATATGCAATTTTCTTTCTCAAAAATGCAATATTTACTGCTATTCTTTAATATGCATTATCTTTCCCAGAAATGTAATATTTACTTTTATTTCTTTAATATGCATTCTCTTTTCCAAAATGCAATATTTACTATTTATATGTGCAAAATAACATTTACTTATCTCTTTAGTTGTCCAGCCAGAAATCCAAGTCATGTCTTCCAAACATTGGAGGCGGAAATTGAGCGTGAAACATCAAAAGATGATCTACGTGAGAGGGAATTTTATAGAATATGTCTTGGCAGAAGTCACAGTGAATATGGAGCGCACCAAAGCTGCCGCGATGGCAGCCTTAACTTGACCGGCAGCCTTAACTTGACCTCTTCGCGGAAAGGCCGGCTATGAGAAAACTAAATGCCAATGATATAACTTCAGGTTTTGCGGCAGAAAACTAAATGCCGACCATTGTAAAAACTAAATGCCAATGATATAACTTCAGGTTTTGCGGCAGAAAACTAAATGCCGACCACTGTAGTAGCTTGCTTGCCAATGGATGGGCGAATTCATGGTAACTCCATCAGGTAAACCAGGAATTAAATAGAAGTGAAGCGCTGTGTCTGAGACAAGAATAACCCCCAACTATTGCATGAATTCACTACAGAAAAAAAAGACATGCATAAAATGATGAACCTAAAACCCCTCCAACTGCTGCATGCACCGCTTTTCTTTCAAAGGATTGGTTTTCCCCCTCATGACCACTGCTGCTACGGTTGAACACGTGGCAGATTTAGTTGGGTACCGGTTCAAGCCTTCCCTTCTCTATTCGACAACTCGCTGTTAGTTCCTCATTCAGCTTTATCAATAACCATAATTAGTTTTTGAAACTAATTCGTAACATTTTTAATAAAATTACTATTTACTCATCTGTATAATTTTCCACCCAGTTATTTAGGGATGTTATAGGATCGTTTACTGATTAAATAGGACCACTAAATCAGAGTTGGGAATATTTTGGATACACGTGTGCATTGGACAGTCCTACTAAATCAGAGTTCGTAATATTTGGGAAATCTTATAAATATGAGTAAAGTCAAATATTATTTATAATATTTTGGAAAATTGGTAAATATGAATAAAGTGAAATATTATTTATTAAAATTTTGAAATATTTGGTTATTGATGTAAAATAGCTTATTGGTAAGAGTTTTTGAAAAAACAAAGTCATGTATTTTCATTTAAAAAGAAAATTATTTTAATTATAATAGTGATTTTTATTTAAAAAAAATTATTTTAATAAAATAGTGTTTTTTATGTCAAAAAAGAAATAGGTAAATTTAGTAGAGCAATTAGAAAAAACCAATTAGAAGGTAGATTAGTGAAAATGAATGAAAAGAAAATTACCAAGTACGGAGAACAAAGATATTTTAAAGATGTAGTCTAGTTGAAATGAATAAAAAGTAAATTACAAAATTATAAATGTCACTATTTAATTTTAATATTGAATAAAGGTATTTTAACAATCATTTTGACTATGACAGATATCATATGAGATATCATGTGAAGTTGATCTTAAATCAAAATTAATTAAAGATAAAAAAATTTTATTAATTAATGATAATTTGAATTTTTTTTATAATTATCATAAATAAAAGTAAAAATTAAAAATATATAATGAGATTGAAATTAAAAATAAATTAATTTATTAAAAAATTATCAAATATTAAAATTAACACAGGATTAAGGGAAACATTATTAATTCCTATTAGATTTATGTTTCTTTTTTCTAGTCGACATATAAAAGTGTCCATCAACATAAAAGTGTGTTAAAGAAACAAAATTGTCCATATTTAATTCAAAGAGATGATTTTGAATTATAACAAAGAGATTTTATGTCATGTGAATGATAGAAAGACATGTTGAAGATATTTTAGGAAATAGCTATAAGGTGGATTAGTTGAAGTGAATGAAAATACAAAGAAATTGGAATAACAATCATGGTACACACAAAAATAATTCATATATTATACACAAAGCCAAATTACAAGCCACATAAATAGTCATCATGATGAGATCCAATAGATTTCAAACAAGTAGAATATTGTTAAGAAAACCTCCAAACAAAACTCCAACAACCCAATCCTACCTATATACTAACGTAAACATTATTTGAAACCCCCCTTTAATGCTTACATTACACTATTGCAATGATTGATAGAAAAAAGACAAATTACAATTCACTTGTAAACATTTGTGCACCATCCTAGGCACTTATAAGTGTGTCTGGGGCAATGCTTTTCTCACTACTACAATCTTCGAGCTTCTCATTCAACTCATTTAAGACATAACCGCCTAAAATAATCTTTGATGTACTTTGTATAATTGAAGCTTCTTGATCTCTCGAAAGAAAATTTGGGTACTAGACTCTATCCAAAAGTGAATTATATTATGCAACTGACATTTCTACACAAGTAGATCTCATAACATAACCTGTAACTAATGCTCTTGAAGCCTGAAGCACAACAGGACTGATCAACATATAATCATCAGCATATAACAGACTCACACAATCAAAGCACAACAAAACCCATTAACATACAACAAAGTCACACAATCAAAACTCTAAGAACCACTAATTTACATCATACTAATTTGATGTTTAATTCATTCTCCACTTTTACAATCACAATAAAAAACTACACAAATCATAGAACAAAATCAATAAATATGAAACTATCCACTTTCATGTCCGAGATAATCAACTCTTCTCCTCCTTTACCTGTGTACCTGTCAAAATATGGAGTCCTTTGTGATCCATAAAACATGCAAATAAAATGCCAAACCATTATGACTGGCGTGTCCAATCCAAAACACATGCGCAACATATATATACCTACATTATAAAACAAATTTTCTTTCACACCCTACACATTTTCTCTGACATATTTGTTTGTGGACCAACAACTATATAATATATAAACAAAGAAGGCATCTGAGACGCACGCCTTTATGGAGATATCCATTTTCGTTGTATGACAATCGACTATGGTTTAATCTTTACACAAGAAATGAGTGAGCTATCCGGTTAGTTGAGCTTAAATGAGCGAGCTATCCGGTTAGTTGAGCTTAGTTTTGTCTGTGGAATCGAGTTGTTGAAGCATACAGAGTTTATACACAACTCGACACTGAAGCATCTCCCCAAGAATAGAAGCATATGAAGAATATATGCCAACTGACCAAAGTAGAAACCCTCTACAATAAAATGGCTGCGTGAAGTCTGACCTCGTTAGTTCCTTTATGCAAGATCACGGTCAATAACCGAATGTTCGTTGCGTCTGCCAGCGACTTGGCAGTTTCCTGGGTCATAGGAAGCAGATGCAAAATTCTCAAAGTCACTTGACAAGTCCTGAACTCTTCATTATCTAATATCAATCTCTCCACAGCAAGAGGAGTTGATCAGAGAGACCAGAACATGACTTGTAGCAAACCCAGTGGTGCACCGTCTGTTTGCGTGACTCTCCTGTGTAAGGCATAGTGTATTAATGCCCTCGAATGATGGAGATTTGAGTGCGGCTTGAAGTAACTTGGACACTTCATTGGAGTCCACGGGTGGCCTCGGCGACGGGATTCCCTCTACGCCATTTGAGCTCTTGGCAACGCACCATCCTTTAATGAGGCGACATAGCGTGTGCTTGGGTGTTAAGTCGAAATTCTGCAACGACTGCATGGTAACGGGACATATATTCAGTAAGAAATCTGAGTAGACAGGGACAGGAAGAACGCTAACGGAAGCTGTGAGCACCTGTTGGGCACTCGCACCGAGAGATGAAACCGATCGCTGCACAAGTGCTGCGATATTGGTGTTCGGACAGATGTCAGACTTGCCATCTGCAATATTGGTGTACGGACAAAGGGCATGCTCTCAATCACACAATTCACTCCATATCAATACCTGGTGATCTAGGGCGTATAAAGCAATGAATCGACCTGGTGGTTCCTACCCGTGGTCTGAGTTGCAGATGGCAGTAGTAAAGCGACCCTAGTGACACCAATGCTTGGATATGAGTTGTAGATCGCTCACTTCACTCGGTGTAGTTCGTTGTCAGTGTCATCAAAAGCTTGACAGTCACCACAACCATAGTAGGATCCCAATCTTCTCAGTCTCACTCAATGGAACCTCACAAACATCCGCAAACTTAACAAATACTCATAGATACAAACAGAGGTACACTAATCGATATACAATAATACAACACATTCAAAGCTTTTCCATTTTCCTGGCTTTCCCATAAGGGAATCCGGCGAGAAGAGGCTCGGATACTTAAAAAAAAAGGGAAGAGTAGTCATAGTACATAGATTACACACAAAAATAATTAATATATTATATACAAAGTCAAATGACAAGTCACATAAATAGTGCTCATGAAATTCAAAATATTCCAAACTAGGAAAATATTGTTAAAAAAATCTCTCAATAAAACTCTAACAACCAATCATTCAATCCTACTTATATACTAAAATAAGCATTATTCCAAATAAAATTATATATATTAAAGTGAAATTATATATATTAAAGTGAGCATTATTGCAAGTAAAACTATATTATAAGTTTACATATGAATAAAAACTAACAACCAATCACCCAATCCTAGTTATATACTAAAATAAGCATTATTCCAAATAAAACTATATATAATAAAGTGACCATTATTGCAAGTAAAACTATATTATAAAATTACATATGAATAAAAACTAGATTTCAAAGGACAATAAATGCCACTAGTTAATTATATCAATAAAAACTAGATTTTGATCATTCAGGACATAAATGTAACAATTTGCCACTATTTAATTATAAGTGAAACATTTTTTATTGTGATTAAATTTATTTATGTAAATAAAATGTATTGTTTGTAATTATTTTAAATCTTAATAATTATAGCATTTTAATAATTTGAATTGAAATTTAAAAATAGATTTAATTTTGCTAGAAAAATGCTATCGAAATCTTAAAAAACCTAATGTTTTTATTATTAATTTGTATATGGATATATTTATATTAAATTATCTCAATTTGTTTTAAAGTTTATATTGAAGTTGAAAAATATATTGTAAAAATGGAAAGAGGATAAATCATTTAATTTAAAAGTTTTATATGGCGTAAATTGCTAGCAATAAACTCATATTAAAATTATTAATTGGTTAATAATAAATATTAATATAAAATATGTCTTTTAATTAATATTAAAATTGAAAAGCTCTCATCTAATTTAATTTTAAAACTAATTAAATAAATTATTATTTTATTAGACAAAGCCAAATAACTGGTCACATAAATAGTGGTCGAATACATTTTAAATAAAGAAAATATTATTGAGAAAATGTCTCAACAAAACTCCAACAACCAACCACCCAATCCTACCTATATACTAATGCAAGCATTATTCCAAATAAAACTATATTATAAGATTACATATAAATAAAAACTAGACGGAGGAAAATAGATACCACTATTTAGTTATAGCTTAAAACAAAAATGACTCTAAAATATAATTTTATTATTATGATTATTATTATTATTAAATTTTATTTATCAGTA
>APFE031386202.1:0-10449 GCA_000404065.3 Pinus taeda
TGGTGCAAAGCTGGATCCATCTTTATTAACCAAGAATGAAAAGTTACATCAAAACTGTCCACAAGGAGAGCTTGAGAAAGAGCTGAAAGCAAAACTAATCCATGGCCTACAAATCGAATTACAAACTAGCTAACGAATGGCTAAAACAAAATTACTAACTAGCTACAAAAATGACTAACCACTAGCTAACCAAAAAAATGACTAACTACCAGCTAACCAAAATGAGGCCCCAAGCCTTCTTATTTATACAATTTGAGGACCCAACAGTCCCGCTAAAAGTTAGGGACTTGGCTTCCCAAGACTTGTAGTTAACAGCAGTCCAACTTGACTTGCTTGGATGCCCTTGTGCTCATTGATTTGGTGGCCTTTGAACTTCGAGCTGATGGTGGAGAATTTGAGGTAAGGGCCCATAAATGAGGGGGGCACCTTCCTACAAATCCTCTAGCTTGTTCTCCCACGAATTTGGCTGCCAAGTGCTGATTAAGACCTTCAAATTTGTCTCCAAGTTGACCAACAAGGCTACAAAAAGCACCCATTAGACTTGTTGGCATAATGACTAACCAAATTCACTCTATTAACATAAAAATAATCAAAAACATGCAATAAACAAATGAGAATGGTGGACTAAGCCAAATTAGGAAGTTGAATGAGCCCAAATAATTGTACATTTTTGGGGCTCATCACTTATCACCTCCCATGGCGGAAGAAAAGAAAGACGAGGGGGCAAGAGAACCTTTCAAAATGTTGCTTGACAAAGCCCTCAAGCAACAGAGGGATGTGATGATGGATAACTTTTCTCAGATCCTTACAACTACCCACATGTGATGCGTCTTCATCCAACAACCACTCTAGAGGTGCCACTCCTTTTAAGATACAAGTTAACTTTGATATTCCCATATTTGAGGACCTGATAGATGCATACGCCTTAAATAAATGGTGAAATCTGTTGGAAGAATCTTTTTCAGTTCATGACTTTTCCAATTGGGAAAAGAATACTTTTGCACTTCTCAAAGCCAACCCACACATCAAGGACTAGTGGGAAACCTACTGTGAAAAAAAGAACAAGAGTGAATCCTCGTTGATTTCAGCTACACCTACTTGGGATTCTTTTTGAGACACCATCAAGGAACAATATTACCCTGTCAGGAGATATGAAGATAAATACATAAAGTGGACAATGCTATAGCAGGGAAGGGACCAAGATGTGTTAGAGTTCACAAATATTTTCCATACCCTTCACATGAAACTAGGTATCAAGGATACTATGTAGCATTTGGTGCTCAAGTATCGCGGTTGTCTACACTAGTAAATCCAAGATGAAATGGAGTTCCTAGACATTTCCTTGCTCAGCACGGCATACTGGTACACTATCAAGATTGAGTAGAAGCTTATACAGAAGAAGGGGGACTTTGGACCTGTTAATCCAAAGCAAGGAAAAGACACCCCCAAACCACAAAACAAAGGACCAAGCCAAGGTAGGACTACTTAGAATAGCCTGTCAAAGCCGTAAGAAAAGAACAACACCACGAAGACAAAGAAGGACACAGGAAAATGGTGTGAGATCCATAAGAGATCCACTCACAATACAGGGGAGTGTTGGGCGAAGCAGTCACCACTGGCGGAGTTGAAGGCTTCTAAATTAGATGCATGTTCCAACTCTAAATCAGAACCTGATATGGGAACTAACAAAGGGAAGTAGATCATTGATGTGGAGCCCAGTGCCACCATGGCCACCACCAAGATCCAGAAGATTGAGCCTGAATATCCAGCGGAGGGGGAATGCCTCTTCCACTCACAGATGTGAGTGAAAGATTCTCTACTGCAGTTCATTGTCGACAACGGGAGCCACAAGAACCTCATTTTAGCAGAGGTCATGAAGTAGTTGGGCCTAAAGACTACAACACATCCACAGTCATACACCATCAGGTGGCTTCACCAAGGACAAGATATTTGTGTCAACCAACAATGTCTCCTTCCCTACAACATCAAGCCCTTGACGGATGAGGTAATGTGTGATGTTTCTCCTCTTGAAGTTTTTGATGTATTGTTAGGACAACCATACTCTTGGAAGCGACATGTTGTATGAGTCTAGACCTCGCTCTGTGATTATTACCTTAGCCAACAAGTTGTAAAGGATACCAGTGGTAGCCCCGCCTATAGCCATCTCTTTGATCACTGCAAAGAAATGCAGTAAGATCATGTCCCATACTAGGAAATTTGTTTTCCTTGTGATTTGCCCTCAGGGCAAGAAGAAGGTTGTGGCCACAACTTCTAGGTAGGGCTCCTCTACACAACAATAACATATAGAAAAGTTTGTGGAGGAGTACATGGATATTTTCACCTCACCTACAGGGGTACCTCTTCACTATCAAGTCAAGCACTCCATCGATATGACCCCGCGCGCACTGCTACCCAATGGGCTTACCTATCGACACTCTATTCTGGAGAATGATGAGATCAAGAGGCAAATTCAAGAAATATTGTAGAAAGGGCACATAAGGGTTTTGAGAAAATCAGTATTTGGTCTAGATTATCTGAACAAGGTTTATGTTCAAGTACAGCTGACTGTAACCATAAACTCTATGTTAATCCCAACATTTTGTAAACCAACATTGAGTAGAAAACTTAGTAGCATGAGCAAAGAAATAAGACCTATAAACAAAGCTGATACTACCTTTGGTATATATCTTACTTGTTTGATGCCATACTTATTGTAAATTTCATCCATAAAGGTGTTGAACGTTCTACTTTCTTATATCCTAACCCATCAAATTTCCCTGATATCCATTTTACCAAATATGGTTAATAACATTGAAGTTTACATGAGACTGCTGGAACTTAATGTGAGATGTCTTACGGCTTTGACCTTTTTAAAGCATTGACAGGATTATATTTTATTTGTTTAATGCCATACTTGCTGTAAATATCATCCATAAAGGTGTTGAACGTTCTACTTTCTAATATTTTCCCTGATATCCATTTTACCAAATATGGTTAATAAACAATGAAGTTTACATGAGACTGCTGGAACTTAATGTGAGATGTCTTATGGCTTTGACCCTTTTAAAGCATTGACAGGATTACTTGTTTGATGTCATACTTACTGTAAATATCATCCATAAAGGTGCTGAACGTTCTACCTTCTAATATCCTCAACCAGCAAATTTCCCTGATATCCATTTTACCAAATATGGTTAATAACAATGAAGTTTACATGAGACTGCTGGAACTTAATGTGAGATGTCTTATGGCTTTGACCTTTTTAAAGCATTGACAGGATTATATTTTTACTTCTTTGATGCCATACTTACTGTAAATATCATCCATAAAGGTGCTGAACGTTCTACTTTCTAATATCCTCACCCATCAAATTTCCCTGTTATCCATTTTACCAAATATGGTTAAAAACAATGAAGTTAGCATGAGACTCTGCTGAAACTTAATGTGAGATGTCTTATGGCTTTGACCTTTTTAAAGCATTGACAGGATTCCTGTGTAAATATGGTATGGTGCTGACTTCTTTTTTAGCCATGGAAAGCGTCATTGTCTAAATTTTATCTTAAAGTCAAGTCTTGATTATATGAATATTTAATATTTCGTTTGGTGATCGGTAGTTAAATATTGAAGATATTATTTAATTTAGTTTGCTGGTCAATATTTGAATAGTGAATTTTTTGTTTTGTAGGACTTGTTTGAACTTCTTGTTTTGTATGGGCAAACAATATACCTGGAGAAGTATCATAATTAAATTCTAATTTAAAACCATCAAATTTTTATAATTTTTAAAAGTTATATAAAAAATAAATATACAAAGTTTATAATAATATATATATATATCTAGTATCTATTTATATATAATATACATCAATGTCATAGAAATATAATAATATTAAGAATTGTTTCTAGTATATTAAATTAATTTTTAATTTTAAGAAATTTTAAATAATGTAATGTGAATAAACAATATAATATTTATTCGAAATTTAGGCTTTTGTGAATGCCATGTTTAGATGTGGAAAGTAATTTTTCGCAAAATTCACTATAAGAAAGTGTTTTGTTTTCTAGCTATGAGAATATAACAAGAGTTTGGAAAAAGAATTATCATTCAAAATTTAAAATGATAAATAAAGTAATAGTTGGAAATTTGGTTGTTAAAATAATGAAGTTAAAAGTATTTGATTAGTATTATTTATTTTAAAATAAAAAAAGGATGTCCCAATAATAATAAGGTCAATATGTAATTATTAAACTAATAAAATTAATATAACAAAATAAATATAACAAAAAAATAAATGAAATATATAAACAAAAAATAAATATAACAACTAAAATTTAAAATAAAATTTAAATAAAAAGGAAAGTGATTATAGAAAAAACACGAAAATGAAATAATAAAGTCCAAATTTTAGGTTATTCCAAATAATAATAAAAATAATAATAATAAAATTAAAAAAAATAATAATAAATAAATAATTTGAAATAAAGTCATATTAAGAAATTATGAATTAAAATAAATAAATACTATAAAAATTTAAGAAGACAAGGTGGAGATCTAACACTTGCTAATACTCCAACCATCATCTCTATTCAAATTGATAGGCTTCTTTTCAATTTCCAAGGCCTCCCTAAGTTTACAGTGATGAAAATGATCAATCCTTGTAATGACCCTAACCTCTTCATTGTAGATGTGATGTTTTGTCTTTTTTGCCTGTTTTGCCAAAGTAGAGGAGTGAGACCTTCCATGTTTGATGTGTGTTGCATGCTCATGAATCATTTGATTAATTGGACGGCTAATATCACCAACATACGAAGTCTTATAGGAGCATGGGATGACAAACACCTTTCCATTTTGATGGTTCATAGGGCCCTTCACCAATCTTAGGGAGCTTCAGATAGTGTTTGGGGAGCTTAAAATGTTTTTTTCTACATTTCCAAAATTTACTCTCTTACATTTTCAATATCCAGTTTCTTGCATTTGTTGTTGAATTGAGATAGTACTTTTCATTATTATGAATTATTATATTTGTAATATTGTGTAAATGAGAGTATATTATAATTTCATAATATAATGTAAATGAGAGTTTTTTTTGGATGAATGCTTTTTGTATTTTAATGGAGCATGAATATTATTCAACTATTCAAAATCATTTGGCTAAGAAGTTGAGTGAAATGTGCCTATTTTTCCAAGTCATCGTGAGCTTATTTTTAAGCCTCACCACAATTACAAGCATAAATGATCCACAAGGAATAAGCATGTCATAAAGGAGGCTTCGGGCCCAGTGACTTGCTTTCATCAACCATAAATTACCTAAAATTTTCTTTAAATATTATATAAATTTCTCTTAAAACATTCCATTTTGTGACATTTTTATATATATGACATACATTTATGTCAACATCCTTGTGAATGGAATGTGGAGCATTCATTTGGAGTTAGGTTTTCATCTTATGTTGGAAGTTCCTCTTCCTTTATGAAGATTGAGGACGTTGATTGCAAATGTCATCCACCAAAATTTCTATACAATTGAGGATTTGTTTTTTGAAAATTTTCCAATTAGGTATTTGTTCTCTAGTCTTGTCCTAAAGGTGCGCTATTAAGTCACACATAAAAGAGAATATTCTCCCATTTGACAATTGGTAAACTCTGCATGGGTTGCCTCCACATCATTAGAGCATCTTTGTTAGCTTTGTTGACCCATAACATTGTAAAACGATTCTTGGTTGCAAAATGGATTGTTGAGTTGCTTCATCCATGTGACACTAGACGCTTAGTGCATAGTCTAATTGTCCTTGTCCTCCCCTTATGAGTTGAAGGCCCACATTAAAACAAAAATATGGCACTCTGCACTCTTTTCATATATGAAGTTGAAGTTGATGTTGTTCATTTTACATGGTGGGAATGTAGAGGTGATAACAGGAATGTGCCATTATTGAATATAAAGGTCTTATTTTCTTATTGGTTTGGGATAGGTTGATATTGACATGATTTGTTAATGAGCTTGAGCACTTGATTAATTATGACAAGGGGGGAGCACTACCTCTAGTTAAGTTCTAATGTGATAAATGATCCACAAGGAATAAGCATGTCATAAAAGAGACTTGGACCCCAGTGACTTGCTTTCATCAACCTAAAGTACGTAAATTTTTCTTTAAATATTATATAAATTTCTCTTATTCCATTTTGTGACATTTATATATATATGACATACAATTATGTCAACATCCTTGAATGGAATGTGGAGCATTCATAGACACTTTGTTTTCTTGGAGTTAGGTTTTCATCTTATGTTGGAAGTTCCTATTCCTTGATGAAGATTGAGGATGTTGATTGCAAATGTCATCCACCAGAATCTCTATACAATTGAGGATTTGTTTTTTGAAAAATTTCCAATTAGGTTTTTGTCCTCTAGTCTTGTCATGGAGGTGGGCTATTAAGTCACACATAAAGGAGAAGATTCTCCCATTTGAAAATTGGTAAACTCTGCATGGGGTTGCCTCCACATCATTAGAACATCTTTGTTAGCTTTGTTGACCCATAACATTGTAAAACCATTCTTGGGTGCAAATGGATTGTTGAGTTGCTTCATCCATGTGACACTAGAGGCTTTAGTGCATAGTCTAATTGTCCTTGTCCTCTCCTTATGAGTTGAAGGTCCACATTAAAACAAAAATATGGCACTCTGCACTCTTTTCATATATGAAGTTGAAGTTGATATTGTTCATTTTACATGGTGGGAATGTAGAGGTGATAACAAGAATGCACCATTATTGAATATAAAGGTCTTATTTTCTTATTGGTTTGGGATAAGGTTGATATTGACATGATTTGTTAATGAGCTTGGGCACTTGATTAATTATGACAAGGGGGGAGCACTACCTCTAGTTAAGGTCTAATGCCTACAATAATATATCTTTCTAATTGCTTTCCTCCACCATGAGGTGGTTTTGGTCTATGATATCCTTTGATCAATGATGGGAGTGATTACCCCATTGGCCAGCTGATCCACCACCTTGTTAGTGATCCTTTTTACATGTTCAAATTTGCTTGATTCTAATGTGCCAAGAATATCTTTCATTTAAGATAATTTATTGATAACTCCATATGAGGATTGCAAATTTGTCCTAGATAATCAATTAATAAATTAATAAATCGAGTCATGTTTGCGCTTAATTCTTTATATTTTATTATAAACAATTCAATGATACTCATAACTAGTACACTTATTTTATTTGTCATGTTTCCTAATAATTTTTATGAGACTTAAATAATGTTCTCTTCATAAATTTCTAAATAACTCTTTTGAAATTTCTAGAACCAAATTTGTGTTTTAACTACCCATCAAAATTAAACTTTATCCACCCTATATAGAGGAACTCAAAAATTACTAACCATTGTTTACATTGTTTCTTTATGTTAACACTCCTATATGAAAATTGAATAGAACCCTCCTTGTGATAAAATTTAAATGACCATCCAATCATGGAGATAGACCTTCAGATATTTCTTGTTTCTAGGGAAAAAGTGAACTTGCTTATTATGTGAGAAATCTTTAAATGACTATTTTGAAGATGTTAATAAAATTGCTAACAATATATATTTTTAAGCATAATTTTGATATCTAAGAAGGATAACTACATTTGGTTAGCTTATTACTATTTTTGCTATTTTAGGTTGTTAATATTCACACATAAAAACTCAGAGGGGAAGGTTATATAATGGAAGTCACCAATTCAAATACGTGGGAGTGGAATATCATTATGTTACACCATTGGATTTTCATGTTTTGAAAAAAGCAACATTAGGTGTATAGGAAATGATGATCAATTTTGTATATCAATAATCACTATATGTCATAATGTCAATGTATGTATATATTTATGATTGTAATGCATTCTACAACCTAGTATGAAAGAGAGGTGAAATCTTTTCTTATTCAATTTGGAGTTGGCAGAGTTGGCATGTGTCTCTTTTAAAATAAAAATAAAATATTCACTAAATAAAATAAAAATATAAACAACAAATTAATTCACTTTCAACCATAAATAAAATATTTCAATATCCATATTTACTAAAATAATTTTATATCAACTTAATATATATAAGGGAGTAATTGAAAGTAAACAAATCAATTATTCTTATTTAATTCATTAATTTTTAATATAAAATTAATATGCATCATAAAAACTATTTTAATATAAATATAATAAAATATTTCAATAAACAGTAAATCAAAATATCTTGAGATACAACCTCTTTTAGAGTCAAAACATAAATATTTAAAACCTAAAAAATTTAATCTCTAATACTTCTAAATATAATTAAATTTAAAACACAATTAATATTAATTATGTAAAAATACTAATATATTCTTATTCATAATAATAAATCACTAACCTTTTCACCAATTCAAAATTCAAAAAATTTATTTTAATGTTAAATATGCTTTTGAATTTAAAAATATAATCAAAATCTTTAAAAATTCAATTCAAAAGGCATTAAATTTAAAACGCACTTGAAAATATATATAGATATATATTTTATATATTTGTGTTTAAAGTTGAAGAGAGACCATGCTTAAAAGTTCATGAAATTAAGTTAATCATTTTCATTTTATATGCTATGTTTTAACATTTAATATTAAAGTAGAAACAAATTATGCTATGCTTTAAAGTTCATGAAATTAAGTTCATCAATTTATGTCCAATACTATTTATATCGTGCAAATAATGTTTAAGAATTTGTTACATTTAAAAAATTTATGAAATCAACTTAGTTTGAATTAAGAGTATGTTGTAAAATTGTTTTTATTTAGTTAAGAGTTTGTTTTTTTGGATATAAGGAAATAAGTTAACAATTAAAGGCCAAAAGGTATTTGGCAAGAATGAAAGCATGTCCCTTACCAAACACTAACAGGGAATTCTAGGTGGCATGGTTTTCCTTAAACAATGATGATGAGTCAACCTGCATTTGCAGATATCATCCAATAATGACTACCCCTACCACTAATTTGACAATTAAGTTATGATGAGTTTTCTCACTATATAAAAAATAATTTTGTCTATTATTATTTATGTAAATGAAAACAATTCAAAAAATGTCTTTTAAAAAAATTATCCAATCAATTCTGAAACCACAATCTCAAGTGTTGTAAAGTTGTAAGGGATTATTAACCTTTTTTAAGAATGCATATACAAAAAAGATATTTAGTGTTATATGTGGAAACTATGCTCTTTAATTTTTATATGGATAACACAACATTTTCTTTTTGGTATTTGTTATTTTTTAAAAATTATATAACAAATGTGATGATGTAAATTGTGGTTAAGTGGTTAAATAATGTTGGACATCTAAGCTTTTATGGGTTGGTGTGGAATGTAAACGGCAAGTCCAAGAGATTACTTGGAATATGAATCCAAGGGTCACACCATCTACTATAAATATAAATCATGTTAATAATATATGTAATCTCATGTTTATTTTTCATAATCTGTCTATTCTATGTATTTGTTTTAACATGATATCAGAGCTGGTTCCTTCATGCTCTGCTCAAATTTAAATACTTGGTTTTATGGTGTAGTGATTTTGAGTGTTTTTTTATTTTGTGCAAAATTCTCCCTTTGTCAACTTTGTCAACTACTTCCTTGCGCTGTCTATAGTCTTGAAATAGCAAAAAAAAATAGCGCTGGTTTGTTGCATGCTTTAATGATTCTCTGTCTCCATCCTAGAGCCATGATGTGTGGCCTTCTTCGTGGGTTGTACTTGTGGATTCTCCTTCTCCTTGAAGAGCGCTGGTATCTATCACATGCAGTGTTGTAAATCAATTCAAACAAAAAGAAAAGGCCTGCTCTGTTCTCTGTCCCCCTATGATGCATCACCAACCTTAGCCTTCGCCTGGGTTGGGATATCTTAAAGTTGCAGGTTTTTCATTGCGTTTCTGATGTGTATTTTTTCTTCATTAACAACGAAAGCTTTAACAACCTTGTCCACGTTAAGTATATTGTGATTATGACTAGAAAGCACTTTTTGAAGAACTTTTTGACATTGTTGTTTTTCCCAACTGCCCATCCCTGATTGTCCTGCAATTGGTAGAAACTTCCGATGCTTGCCAGGGTGCTTTGGATTTTTTTCACCCAAAATCCTTTCATTGAATTTGCTAACACTGGAAGTTGCAAAGCTTGCAAAGCCTGCTACATCGCCTAAATCATCTTTGCCAATTCTTCTGAATCCTTGATTTCTTTTCCGTTTTTTTTTCGACTAAAAGGATCCTCCCCAGGTTCATTAGTTGCTTTTGCTTCAATGATTGGAATGTTATTTTCATATCCAGCCCCTGAGGGTTTCAAAATCTGCGAACCAAGACCATAGTTTTGGTTGATTTTTGCATAGAAATGGAGGTTTCCATATCGATGCTGTATTTAAAGGCATTCCCGATTGTTTCATTGTGAGAAGGG
>APFE031386204.1:0-13821 GCA_000404065.3 Pinus taeda
CCTTTGTCTAATCCGGTTATAGTTTTTTTTGGTCTTTATCTGGCTCTGTTGAAAATATGGAAGCATCGGTCAGTTCTTTTCTGAAACTGTGTCAGCACTTTTGATGTCGCGGCCCATGTATTTCTCGGGCTTTCTCTTCTGTTATCTATTCTGATATGGGTTGTTACCTCGATAGCCCAGGTTCCATGCTTTTTGGACGACGAATCTTTGACAAATGAGGCAGAGAGCGCTGCCGTGGTTATTCTCAGTGGCATTTCCAGAACTGTCATCTTTTGGCAGCGTTTTGAGGAAATCTTATGTATGAACACAAGACAGGTTTATGAGAAGTGTTACTTCTCAGGGGTTGTGATGAACATCTCTCACAATGTTTTCGAATGCTTGGGCATCTGCTTGTAACTTTTTATTAACATATATATAAAAAGTTCGTTTTTTTCTTTGGAAAAAAAGAAAGATAAGATGAGAGTTTGGGAGGATCAGGCAGAAAATATTTGTCCTCTCCACATTCAAATGAAAAACTTGAATTTCATGTGTTCTGCGAATGATAAAAAATAGTAAAATCAAAAACTGAATTTTCACAAGATTGAACATGAATGAGAGAATCGTGGAAAATGTCAAGATAATGCAATAGAGTTTTGGATGGAAAAGGGTCATCCTACACCATAGCTTGTTCATACTCCCACACATACTCATAAAAAATGGTATCGCAAGTTGGATGTTCAACACCAAATCAAACGAGAGAACACAACACATCGAAATCCAGAGTATCAGAAGGACCAAAGCGTGGAGGACAAGGAGATAACACTTCATCACAACTATCAGAGTCATAGTCCAAATTTGCATGGAAATTATGAGTAAGTGAGGTAGGAGAAGATGGTGATAGATCAACAAATGAATTATCAACTTCTCCCACCTCGACCTGCGGAACTAGAGTTAATTGATGGGAAGTAGATGAAGGGTCACTTGGAACAACAACTTTTTCCATCATAGTTTTAGAAGCTCTAACACCAAGGTATGTTGGGATAGGTTCAAAAGATTCTAACTTGTGTGGATTTTATGAAATGTGAATAACATATAGAAATTTGTCTACCAAGAAAGACCAATCAAATTCATCTTTGAGAAATTCAAAGAAGTAATGGATGAAACAATTGTGAAATCCTGAGAAAATTCATCACATGCTTTTCAAAAATTCAAAATTTTCTTATTAAGAGATTTATGATCATAGAAATTGAAATCTCATCATGACTCTATGAAAATTTGTTTGAAAGAATGAATGGAGTCATTAGTAAATGTGTTACACCAGTCTCTCATGCACCCTTCAAAAGTGAGAATGGACAACATACAACCAACATCCTCATAATGGATGTTGTGCTTTGTATAGAAATAAAGAAACTATGTGGTGTGTTCAGTTGCTTCACCATCATCATTGAATTTCATATTTGACAAGTCATCAATAATTCTCATCGACACTTTGAGATTTTCATATCTGGAAAAAACTGTTTGGGTTATGATTTGGTGAGAAGACATGAAATGAGTGTAGAGATTTAACACAAACTTCAAGAGCTCAACTTGTCATTTGGCCCTCCTTCTAGCACCAGAAATGTTGATGGTTCTAGACCCACCAACATTCAAATGATCTCCCCTATATGAATTCCAAACTATACCTCACACCATTTGAAGTAGGAGTCCCAACAATGGGTGGTAATGTTATGCCTTGACTTCAGAAACACGCAGAAGGAAGTATGGTAACTTTGGGTAAGAGAAAGTGTGTGACCCTATGGAGAGTCAAGTGTGATGCATGAAGGTTCCAATGCATGAAGGGAAAAGGAAGTGCACTACTTGGAAGCCTGTAATAGTACATAGCTTGAAAGGAACACACAAGATAAATGAGTTGTGTTCCATCTCCATGTTTTTCACTTCTATCAATTTCTCAATCTATTGAGCAAGATCCCAATCATGCATCTATTCAGTTTTCTCCTCAGCTGGTGGTTGTTCTTGTTCCTTCTCTTCAACCTTTTTCGGCATTGTTTCCTCTCTCATCACGCCTTTCCTTTGTTCTTCTTCCTGCTTCATCTTCCCTTCTCATTCTCTCCTCCTCAACTCCTATTCTTCCTTTAGCTTCTTCTCTGTCTACTGCAAATTTAGTTTTTCTTCCTACAACCTATGATTTTCTCTCTTCCTCCACTATTCTTTGTGCATCCTCTACTTTCTCTTTCGTTTTGCTGCCAAATTTTCTTTCATGATAATAGGATCAATCAAATAGATATGACCAATTGAATGACTTTTCATCATTGATCACCTAGTCCAATAAGAATACCCACCCTTCAAGAAAGGTTTTTGTGCTTTCTTGAACATGGATATTGTAAGCGAAGATAAGCAAGATATGGTAAGCCTTCCCGAGGGACTTTGTCTTGTACACATGGGTGGGTGTATGTCCAAACCTCGATGGATCCTTCACCCAATGTTTGATAGTTTCTCTTGTATTTACATAATTGTGGCTGTCATGAAAGAGTGAGTCCATATGCTCTACTAGCTTGGGAAAGTGATACATTTGCTAAAAGTCTTCCACTCGAAAGGTGGCAAGATTTTTCCCACTCACACTGATTAATGTCATGGTCTTATCATTAATGTGTGAGATGATCCAGATGATGATATCTACACATGGGAAGGTGGGATAACTGCATGAAACCTTGTATAGTCCTGACTTTTGTATGTTGAGATAAACCTATTGGTGCTCTAAGTCTGCCTCAAAGTCCTTTGCAAAATCATCTTTAATCTGTTTCCATGTCAGTGATGATCCCTTTTTTATAAAAGACTGAGTATCTGCATACACTAGAAAATTAACAGGTGTTTACTCAACTCCTTCCTGAGCACTTCTCTTAGTGTTTCCCTTTGAATAATTTATCTTAGTTTCCATGGTAACAGTGACTGCTATAGAGGTGTTCAACAACTGTTGTACCTGTGGGACAGAAAGGACACTCATGGAAGGAAAATGTCAGTCTTAAGGAAATCTACTTATGAGGCAAATTCAAGCGGCAAACAGGGTATTTTATAGGGAGGATTGTATAAGTTTCTCTAGAAATAGGGACTAGCTACCCATGGGAACTGCACACTATGCAGTCTCGGTAGCCAAGCTGGAAGCTTGATGGTTGAAACTATGCAACACACAATTCACCCTGGGCAGAGGCCTGAGAGATAATATGCTTTTCATAGTCTCAGTGGCCAAGATAATAGGTTGGCTCTTGGAACTATGAAGTGCAAAGTTGGAGATAGCTTGGACTACAAACTACGCAATCTTATAGGCCAAGCTTCTACCTTGAGCCTAAGGATTTCATAGTGCTACCTGGGAAAAATGAAAACCGACCAAGGATAACCCAGATCTGCCCAAGGGAAGTGTGGAAAATGAGAACTTATGAGAGACAGTGTGAAGTTGGGTGCATATCTAACTAAGTGTGAGTAAATGCATGTGAATCAAGTGTAGTAAATAATCAAATAGAAGGAAAAATGAAGTATATGAGGAGTATTGCTGCAATGACGACCATTAATGAAAAAATAGTAAAACTAGTGTGACACTTGGGAAACATGATCTAAAACTTCAAAAAAAAAAATCTACAAATTAAAAAAAATTCAAAAGGCCAACAACCATGAAGGGAAACAAGTGAAACAAAACTCACACAAGCCAAATGACAAAAAGCGACAAAAAAATGGTAAAAGACGACAAAATCAAAACTCACCCAGAAAAGTGATGACGATCGCACCAAAGGTTCCTTGATCTCTTAGGGAATGCTAGAGCTTTAAGATTGAGTTTGCAAGTGAGCTCTAGAAGCATCGATTAAATATATTTGGACAAATTAGGGTTTATGACATGCAAGCCTAAAATCGAGGAAAACATGACATTTGGCGGAAGCTTCTAAAATAGTGCAAGCGCCTCCTTTACAATACTAAAATTAGATCCCTATTTTTAGGGATTCTTTTTTTCTTTTTTATTTTTTTCTTTTGTGGGGAAATTTGTCATGCACACTGCTGGGAAACACTGTGTAATTCTAGGGAGCTGGGTAACTTTCCAGCTAAGTGCTGATCCAAGATCTTTTGCTTATAGATGTCTTAAAGAATTATGTGCATCAATTGTAGCTTAACATAGAAATTTAATGTGCACATGAGAGAAGAGGAGAAACACATAAAACATGAAAGAAGACAACAATAATTGATAACAGAGTTCGTCCGACTTGGACTATGTCTCAGGGCCCTGCTCAATTAATGGGGAGGCCTTCATTCATTAAGTGGCATAAGAAAGAAGAGTACAAGAATCAGTTACAAAAAAAGGAGTTTTATACCTCCATACTGAAAAATGGCCAAAAATACAAAACTTTGATGGAGGAACAGACAATGTCATTGCATTCATGGCATTAACAAGTGCTGAAACTATATAAAATTTGTCAAAATCTGACAAAGTGTAATTTTAGCCCTCCTGCAAAATTATGCCTTGAAGTACGCTCACTGCCTCCTCTCCCTGGGCGCATGGATAAGCTGGATTTAAATAAAAAATAGATGGCAGATTTTTCAATGAAATAGTTATATCATAGTTGGTGGAAGGTTCGATTAATATGGAGGAGGTCAGGCAGTCGAACCCCGCCTCTTCCTTTTTACATAACAAATTTCTTTATAATAAAAAATTGGTTGGGTCAGGCCCGCCTTGGGCAGCCCGCCAATCGTACCCTCGATGGCTCCATTGTAACTAGGTTGGCAGTGGTTCTTTTGGGTGTGGATGCGTCCATGCCCCGAGGGCTGGCCCACCACCTGTTACACATATTGCATACGGTGCCGAGTTGTGGGGTGGCGGGGTCATGGCCGCCCACCCCGTTATGTTGTTGTTATAACCATTCCATGGGAGGAGCCGGGGGTCGTGGCCCACCCCTCCACCAATATGTATTTATGGTTTGTGCAGATAAGAGTAGGGGTGGTGGGGTTGGTGGCCCGCCACCCTTTTTTTTTTGTTATAGAAACCCAACTGGGCATTTTTGAAAATTCGGTTTTTTGACCGAAGGAGTCATTTTAACCAGTCAAGGGTTTTGCCAGGAATCTGGCAGGAGTTGGCTAGATTCCATCCGCTAGAAAAAGTCTAAATTATGCCTTCATTAATCATGCCCAATCATTAAAAATCCAACCCAACTTTGGCTACCTCTATCTCCTTCATCCCAACTCGGATTGGAGTGTCGTTCACATAGTTGGAATCAGGGCGATGAGAACTTCGATCTAATGTCAAGTTCATCATCTTTCTTCCACTTTGAATTTTGAGCCTTTTCCATGCCACTAGTGTCTAGATATCCACCTGGATCAATCCTTCCCATTGAGGAGCTTTTGGACCCTAAAATAATTTACACTTAGTACACTATTTGTGTCCTTTCAAACCACACTTTCGATCACCTGCACACAAAACTAGTACACTTTTTTTGCAATCATGCACACCACACATGAATTAAAAACCCTTCCTTGCCAAGAGATTATAGCACACACTCCTTGGGAAAGGAATATAAAAAAATTAATCAATACTTCAACTACTACTAAAGAAAGGCCAAAATATCATCATTGTGTTTTGAAGTGATAGGAAACACACCATCACTTTTACATTTACTTGCAATGTATGATTTACAATGGTGGGCATAAAGAGCTACTACCTTAGAAAAACCAACTTAACAAAGTAGACCAACGTGAATGGGGTGGTTTCATTTGTTGAACATGTTCACCTTTCAGCTCCTCTAGCGATGTTTCCAAAGCATGGAGCATTGGACATGCGGTTTGTTGGTGTCTCTCTTTGTTGCAATGGCTACAACGATTATTTTTCCTCCAAATGTTTGGGGTTGCCTTGGGGGTGCTTTCCCCTAGTGTTCCTCTAATAAGTGTTTATGGGGCCCCCACTATCGTTGGACTGTGAGGAGGGAATTTCATCATCTTTCATTGGCTAGTTACTAGTTGTATTAGACCTTTCACCCATTTCCTTTCTAGTGTATCTAATTCCTGCACAACATGGAAATTCCTCAACTTCGATGGGGTTTACGATGCCTTGGCCTTTGATCCTAAGGCCCTTTCCCTGATACCCCATCTTCTTCAATAGTTTGGATCCAATCCCTGTAGTATGTTTTTCAAAAGAAGTAAATTCATCATCATGAAAATCATGTGAAATCAAGGAATCGCTTTTTACCTCCAGATAGCGATACTACAGCTTTTCCAAGGCCTCATCCTTAGCTTGAAACTGGTGTAGTAATATTTATTTTCTTCCCTTTCCTCCTGTAGTAGCCTCCTTAGCTCAGAATTCTCTACTTAGATGCGGTGGTTGATCTCATTAAGTTCTTGGAGTCCTACTGCGGGGAGTGCCCTTTTCATTATGTCCATTGAAATCCTTGATTCATGGCCAGAATAAACCCCAAATCTATGGGTCCTCCTACCACAATCCCAATGGTTGCAAAATTTGTTTCATCCCCAGAATCAGACCCCAAGTCAATGGACCTAGCTCGTGTAAATCTTGTAGCTACGACCTTATCATTTTCCTCTCACTTGGAATATTGGTTTTGTTGCACGGTGGTGACGACCTTCTGCTTCCCCTTTCTATCATTCCTTTTAGGTCTCAACTCAGGGTGCAACTTCCAGCAATTTTCTTCATCATGCCCCTCTTTCTCACAATGTGTACAAGAAGGCTTTTCTCCCCTTCTCTTAGCTGTTGTGGCTCTCTTTGGTGGTCATCCCATTCAGTTGTTCCCCTGTTTTCCAAATGAATGGCATTTACACTAGCTGAGTCAATGATAGTCGGTTCAAACATTAATAATGAATGTCTAATGGAACTATGTAATGATCCAATATACTTAGTTACTACTTTAGGTGAATCAAGTGCAATGCCCAAATTAAGCACTTGTTTTCTAAAATCCTCAGTAAAGCTTTGAAATCGTGACCTCTACCTTGCCTTAAGTATTACCAATCCATTAAGGCTTTTTTATTATAACCCAAGGGATAAAATTGTTCCTTTAATGCAGAAATGAAACTAGGAGATGAGGAAAGAAGATTACCCACACTATTACTGCTTCGCAATTTTATCTCCCACCACACAAGCGTGATGCCACCTAGTTGAAGAAAGGCCAACTAAATCCTTGCTTCATCCTCTTTAATCTACTGAACCCTGTAGTAGATCTCAATCTACCTAATCCAGTTATTAAGCTTTTCTACATTACTTTCATTGTTATACATGGGAAGATCAAATTTGACATCTAATTTAAAGAAAGGTTTCTTAGATGCACCCCTTGAATTTCTACAATGACGATGATGAGAGGAAGAAGAGCTTTCACTCGTGGAAGGATAAGGAGGGGTTTCTTCTTCACCATTTCGATGCATTGAACCTTGTTCTTCTGCCTTTTTCCCTTCTTCTTTCTCTAGTCTTGAAAGCAAATGACCTACATTTTCTGCCATTACATAGAAGGTTTTGCGGAAATTAAGCTCCTCTTCATGATGAGCCTCTTCACCTGCCATGTTTCTCCTACAATGTGCACACCTCGCTTCAGGATCGAAAGACTTTGGTTCCCCTTTGCCTCTTTGGAGCCTATTTCTTGTTAGCATACAAACATGCAATTCACATCTAAAAAGACATGCTCTGATACCACTTGATCTAATATCTTTTGCTTATAGATGTGTTAAAAAATTACATGCATCAATTGTAGCTTAACATAGAAATTTAATGTGCACATGAGAGAAGAGGAGAAACACATAAAGCATGAAAGAAGACAACAAGACTTGATAATGGAGTTCGTCTGACTTGGACTACATCTCTGGGCCCTGTTCAATCAATGGGGAGGCCTTCATTCATTAAGTGGCATGAGAAAGAAGAGTACAAGCATTAGTTAAAAAAAAAAGGAGTTTTATACCTCCATACTAAAAAAGTGCCAAAAAATGCATAACTCTAATGGGGAAATGAATAGTGTCATTGTGTTCATAGCGTTGAGAAGTGCTGAAACCATATAAAATTTGTCAAAATATCACAAAGTGAAATTTTGACCCTCCTGCAAAATTCTGCCTCAAACTGCATGCATTGCCTCCTCTCCCTAGGTGCACTGATAAGCTACATTTAAATAACAAATAGGTGGTGGATTTTTCAATGAAACTGTTATAGCGTAGTTGGTCAAGGTCCAGTTAATATGGAGGAGGTCGGGCAGTCGAACCCCACCTCCTCCTTTTTACACAACAAATTTCATTTCAATAAAAAATTGGTTAGGTCGGGCCCGCCTTGGGCGGCCCACCCATCATACCCTCCTGGCTCCATCATAATTAGGTTGGCAATATTTATTTTGGGTGTGGTTGGGTCTGTGCCCCAAGGACCGGACCACCACCTGTTACACATATTGCATATGGTGTCGAGGTGTGCGGTGGCGGGGTCATGGCCACCCACCTCGTTATGTTGTTGTTATAATCATTCCATGGGAGGGGCCAGGTGTTGTGGCCCGCCCCTCCACCAATATGTATTTATGGTTTGTCCGGATAAGAGTTGGGGTGCTGGGGTTGATGGCCCACCACCCTTTATTTAATAATATATATATATATATATAATTATTCTATATTATATACTATATTTCTCTCTCTCTCTTCTATCATACTCTCTCTCTCTCTCTCTTCTCATTTATATTATATATATATATATATATATATTATATATATATATAATGTATAATATATATATATAAACCGAACTGGGAATTTTTGAAAATTCATTTTTTTGAACGAACGAGTCATTTTAACCAGGCAATGATTTTGCTCAAAATCTGGCCGGAGTTGGCCAAATTTCGTCTGCTGGAAAATTCTAAATTGTGCCTTCATTAATCCCAACAAATCATCAAAAATTCAACCCAAATTTTACCGCCTCTATCTCCTTCATCCGGACTCGAATTGGAGTGTCGTTCGCATCATTGGAATTAGGGAGACGAGCACTTCGGTCTGATTTCAAGTTCATGATCTTTTTTCCCTGTTGAATTTTGAGCCTTTTCCATGCGACTGGTGTCTGGAGATCCACCTGGATCAATCCTCCCCATTGAGGAGCTTTTGGACCCCAAAAACATTTACACAACACATTGTTTGTGTCCTTTCAATCCACACTTTTGATCACCTGCACGCAAAACTAGTACACTTTTTTTCAATCATGCACACCACACATGACTTAACAACCCTTCCTTGCTAGGAGTTGATAGCACACACTCCTTGGCCAAGCATTACATAAAAATTAATCAATGCCTCAACTACTAATAATGAAAGGCAAAAATATCATCGTTATGTTTTGAAGTGATAGGAAACACACCATCACTTTTACATTTACTTGCAATGTATGATTTACAATGGTGGGCATAACAAGCTACTACCTTAGAAAAACAAACTTAACAAAGTAGACCAACATGAATGGGGTGGTTCCATTTTATGAACATGTTCACCTTTTGGCTCCTCCAGCGATGCTTCTAGAGCATGGAGCATCAGACATGTGGTTTTTTGGTGTCCTTCTTTATTGCAACGACGACAACGATTCTTTTTCCTCCAAATATTCGGGGTTGCCTTGGGGCCCTTTCCCCTGGTGTTCCTCCAATAAGTGTTTATTGGGCCCGCACTATCATTGGACCGTGAGGAGGGAATTTCATCATCTGTCATTGCCTGGTTACTAGCTATATTGGAGCTCTCATCCATTTCCTTTCTGGAGTATCTGAGTCCTGCACGACACGGAAATTCCTTGGCTTCGATGGGGTTTACGATGCCTTGGCCTTTGATGTCGAGACCCTTTCCCTGATACTCTACCTTCTTCAATACTTTGGATCCAATCCCTATAGTATGTTTTTCAAAGGTAGTGAATTCATCATCATGAAAATCATATGAAATCAAGGAATCACTTTTTACCTCTGGATAACAATGCTACATCTTTTCCAAGACCTCATCCTTGGCTCTCAACTAGCGTAGTAATTTTTTTTTGCTTCCCTTGCCTCCTGTAGAAGCCTCCTTAGCTGAACATTCTCTGCTTGGATGTGGTGGTTGATCTCCTCAAGCTCTTGGAGTCCTACTACAAGGAGTGCCCTTTTCGTTATGTCTATTGAAATCCTTGATTCATGGCCAGAATCAAACCCAAAATCTATGGGTCCTCCTACCGCGATCCCAAGGGCTGCAAACTTCATTTCATCACTAGAATCAGACCCTAATTCAATGGGCCTACCTCATGCAAATCTTGCAACTATGACCTTCTCATCTTCCTCTCACTCGAAATCTTGGTTTTGTTGCACGGTGGTGTCAACCTTCTGCTTCCCCTTTCTATCATTCCTTTTAGGTCTCAACTCAAGGTGCAACTTCCAGCAATTTTCTTCATCATGCCCCTCTTTCTCACAATGTGTACAAGAAGGCTTTTCTCCCCTTCTCTTGGCTGTTGTGGCTCTCTTTTGGTGGTCATCCCGTTCAGGTGTTCCCCTATTTTCTAGATGAATGGCCTTTACACTAGTCGATTCAATGGTAGTAGGTTCAAATAATAATAATGAATGTCTAATGTAACTATGTAATGATCCAATATACTTAGTTACAACTTTAGGTGAATCAAGTTCAATGCCCAAAATTCAGTGCTTGTTTTCTAAACTCCTTGGTAAAGCTTTGAACACAGTGACCTCTGCCTTACCTTAAGTATTTCCAATCCATTAAGGCTTTTTGCTTATAGCCCAAGGGATAAAATTGTTCCTTTATTGTAGAAATGAAACTAGGTGATGAGGAAAGAAGATTACCCACACTTTTATTGCTTCACAATTTTCTCTCCCACCAGATGAGCACAGTGCCACTCAGTCAAAGAGAGGCCAACTGAATCTTTGCTTCATCCTCTTCGATCTGTTGAACCGTGCAGTAGATCTCAATCTGCCTAATCCAGTTATTAATATTTTATGCATTACTTTCACCATTATACATGGGAAGATCAAATTTGACATCTAATTTAAAGAAAGGTTTCTTAGATGCACCTCTTGAATTTCTATGATGATGATGATGAGAGGAAGAAGAGCTTTCACTCGTGGAAGGAGAAGGAGGGGGTTCTTCTTCACCATTTCCATGCACTGAACCTTATTCTTCTGCCTTTTTCCCTTCTCCTTTCTCCAGTCTTGAAAGCAACTGACCTACATTTTCTGCCATTACATAGAATGTTTTGTGGAAATTAAGCTCCTCTTCATGACGAGCCTCTTCATACCATGTTTCTCCTTTGATGTGCATTCCCTGCTTTGGGATCGAAAGGCTTTAGTTTCCTTTTGCCTCTTCGGAGCCTATTTCTTGTTAGTATATAAACATGCAATTCACATCTAAAAATACCTGCTCTACTACCACTTGAACCAAGGTCTTTTGCTTATAGATGTGTTAAATAATTACATGCATCAATTGTAGCTTAACATAGAAATTTAATGTGCACATGAGAGAAGAGGAGAAACACATAAAGCATGAAAGAAGACAACAAGACTTGATAATGGAGTTTGTTTGACCTAGATTATGTCTCTGGGCCCTCCTCGATCAATTGGGAGGCCTTCTCTGATTAAGTGGAATGAGAAAGAAGATTACAAGAATCAGTTAAAAAAAAAATGGAGTTTTATAACTCCATAATGAAAAATGGCCGAAAATTGCAGAACTCTGATGAAGAAATGGACAACGCCATTGTATTCGTGGCATCAAGAAGTGATGAAACCATATAAAATTTGTCAAAATCTGACAAAGTGAAATTTCAGTCCTCCTGCAAAATTCAGCCTCGAATTGCATGCGCTGCCTCCTCTCCCTAGGTGCACTAATAAGCTGTGTTTACATAACAAATAGGTGGTGGATTTTTCAATGAAACAGTTATAGCGCAGTTGGTGGAAGGTCCGATTAATAAGGAGGAGGTCGAGTGGTCAAACCTCACCTCCTCCTTTTTACATAAAAAATTTCTTTATAATAAAAAATTGATGGGTTGAGCCTGCCTTGGGCGGCCCTCCCACGATACCCCCACTGGCTCCATTGTAATTAGGTTGGCAGTGGTTCTTTTGGGTTTTGTTGGGTCCATACCCCAACGGTCGGCCCACCACCCGTTACACATATTACATACGGTGCCGAGCTGTGGGGTGGAAAGGTCATGGCCACCCACCCCATTATGTTGTTGTTATAATTGTTCCGTGGGAGGCATTAGTGGTTGTGGCCCACTCCTCCACCAATATGTATTTATGGTTTGTATGCATAAGAGTTGGGGTGGTGTGGGGTTAGTGGCCCGCCACCCTTTTCTTATATAATATATATATATAGATATATATATATAGATATAGATATATATATGAACCGAACCAGGCATTTAACACATATTTCATTAAAATTGGAAAATTTTTATTACAAGGACATTACTAGAATTGAGTTTTTTAGTTATTTTGAAATTCTAGTTCCACTATTTAATTCCAAATTTAATGAAATAAGTGTTATTTTTGAAAATTCGATTTTTTGACCAAAGGAGTCATTTTAACCAAGCAACAATTTCACCTGGAATTTGGTCGGAGTTGGCCAAATTCCATCCATTGGAAAAGGTCTAGATTGTGCCTTCATTAATCCTACCCAGTCATCAAAATGTCAACCCAACTTTGACTGCCTCTATTGCCTTCATCTAGACTCAGATTAGAGTGTTGTTCACACCGTTGGAATCAGGGTGATGAGAACTTTGATCTAATGTCAAGTTCATCATCTTTTAGCCACTTTGAATTTTCAGCCTTTTCCATGCCACTGGTGTCTGGAGATCTACCTGGATCAAGTGCAATGCAAAATTTCAGAGCTTAGTGAGGGTTGTGCAATTTTTGGGCCTAGTGTTGAGTTGTCTACCATAACTATGTAGTTTCTAAGCTGAAGGATGACTAGTAGTCAACACTATGCAATTCCCATCATCAAGGCTGCTTGCGCTCAAGGATTGTACAATTTTTGGAGGTAAGTGTTACACTGAAATTTGTCACCATGACTATCTGCAGTTAATATGGCTCCATCAATAGTCATATTATCCTCCTTGTCAAGCCTCATACCTCTGCTCTTCATGTCAAACTTCAAAAAGAGAGAAAATCACTTAAAAACATGTTTATCTCTGGGTACGCAGGTTCTCTCTACCTTGCCTGCGTGTACGCATCCCAAACACACTGTGCCTGTGTACTTGTACGCTCTGTAAGCCAAAGGATGGGTGCATACCCCTGTAAAGGACAAAAGGCGCGAGTTTCATCTTTAAAAAGTTACTTGTGGTCACTTCTAGATCCTTCTAAAAGAGTGTTTGACGTGTATTGAGTGCCTCCAGATGGTTCATGCATCCCTATGATAGAGGAACTTATCCCATCAAGAGAGGAGCTACCCCATCCAAAAGAGGGAGTATCCCATTGATGTTGGAACTAAATAACTTCCTCTAGAACACTATAAATATAGGCATTGGGCCAAAGGAAGGGAGGTTAAAAGCTGAACATTCCAAAGGGTAAATGCTGCTGGAATTAGGACTTCCATTGTTAACTTGTGAGGAGAGATCACTATCCTTCCTTGTTGCCATATTGGAGTGGGTGAGCTTGTCAAAGTAGAGGAAATCTCTTGTTGGACCCTGGGAGGAGCTTGCACAACACCAAGGCTCAGGTTGTAATGGTTCCTTTTTTGTTTCCTTCATACAAATAAGTCCATTCTTCTCAATGATTTGTTGTTAATGAATTATTTCATGTACTCCTTGGTCTATATGATGAATATGCTTTGTTTTATGAAATATTCAGGTGTTATGTAATCGTTTGTCTGTTAGTGTATGCAGGTCTTAAAGTGAAGGAG
>APFE031386205.1:9481-27259 GCA_000404065.3 Pinus taeda
TAGAAACCATATATCTTCACTATTTGTTTCAGCCATGTTACAAGCTAATAAAACATTATTTTGGCTTGTATTTTTTCTAGTGATATTTGCACTAGAACTACTACTCATATCATGTTGCTTTTGCCAACACTCATTTGCATAATGCCCATATTTTTTACAATAATAACATTGGACATTGGATTTTTTATACCTTTGTCCTTGAGCATGATGTTGTTGTTTTTGTTGGGTGCTACCTTGGCCTTGGATTTGATTTGAGTTGTTGCCTCTTCCTTGAGCATTTGCTGGACTGTTCCTTCCACCTCTGTTCTGGCTTCTGCCTCTTCCTCTCTTGTTTCCTCTGCCTTGACCTCTTCCTCTTCCAAAGGACATCTGGATCTTAAAGGCTTGCTCTAGAGATGAGTTTTCATTTTCTTAACTCAACTCTGTTCATTGAGTTATCAAGTGATTGCATTGAGTTCATACCTAGAAAAGTGTTTGAAGGATTCACTTTGTCTCTTCTATGGTGGTGACAATGGCATCAAACTTTGAGGGTAAGACCCTCAATATTTTCTCCACAATCCTCCTTTCTTCAATGGTTTCTCCATGAGTCCTCATCTATGTGACCAAACCAATTACATGTGTGAAGAATGAGTCAATATTGTATGACTCCTTCATGCACAGATTCTCAAAATCTCTCCTCAGCAACTGTAATTTTGCTGTCCTCACTTTCTCCATGCCTTGGTAGGCTGTCTTGAGAGTTTGCCATGCTTCTTTGGATGTCTTAGCTCCTCCTATCCTTGAAAAAACACTCTTGTCTAATGCTTGATACAAAAATACAAGGGCTTTTGAATCCTTCTTCCTATTGCTCTTCAATAGGTCTTTCTCTGCCTGAGTTAATCTATTAAACTCATTCTCATTTGTTGGTTCATCAAAACCATCTTCAACAAGTTCCCATAAATCTTGACATGCAAACAGGGCTTTCATGGTTATTGCCCAATAGTCATAGTTTGTCCTATTGAACTGTGGGAATTGAGGGTTAAACAAACCCATACTAGTGCTTGTGCTAGCCATTCCTTGCATTCTCAGCTATGCATCTAAATCCTTGACTGTGTATTTAAAATACTGACTGTTCTTTCAGCAATAACACAAAAACTGGTCTGAGAGATACCTGGATTCTTTTGCTGAGTCCTCACTTTGCTGGAGAAGTTGCTGCAACAAAAATCCTTCCTACAGCTTCTTTGATGTCTCCAAAGAGCCTAACCTACTCTGATACCACTGTTGGGGATTTTTCTGGTGAAATCCCAAAAACAACAATAAAAATTCACACACAGAGACAATTCTCTGTTTTCCTTTTTCCACAGGAATTTTAACACAGCGGAAACATAAAAAAAATTCTTGAGCACAGAGGACAGAGTTTGCATACACAAACCAAGGATTTCTATTCATTAAAAGATTGCTATTATAGACTATGATCTTCCTCTCTCACAGAGGGATTCACCAATAATAATTCACCTCTGTGTAAGAATTACATATGGATAATTTTCACGCTGCAGCGTGTATCCTTTTACATACACAGAACAACTCATACGCACTGCTGTGCCTCCCTTTCATTACATTCATTTTTCAAAAAAATTTACATACCTATATGACTACAGGAGAGGTTACTTACATTTCCATACTTCCGTAAAAGAAAGACAGTAAAAATTAAATGGTCTTACTGGCTTTTACTTGTGCCCATACTCCCGCTTAGGCAAAATTAAAAACTTCACTTAAACTTACCAACCCACAGTAAATTGCATTTACTGTTTACTAAGAAAACTTACGGCAATGTAACTTTTAGTTCACGTTGAATTTAGTTTCCAGGCCTTTACTTCAACCATTATAGAATATGGTTTTAGAAATCCATCGGGTCTGGACTTCATCGCATGGCACACACATATGCAAAAGTGTGCACCCATGGTTTCCCCGATTGCGAACTCCTGATCATAATCTCTGCCGATACCTCCGATATAACATATTTTAATATATGCATAAAAACAACAAAAAAAAAACATAAAACAAGCCACTGCTGGAACTGAAATAACTTTAAACAAAATGTTGAATACCCATCGGGTTCGGGATATCGGGTCGCAACATATCTCATGGTAAAGGCTGCCCATTTGGTTTCCGCCGATAGCAAATCGCCGATAGCGATATCGGCGATCGCACATCGCAAATAACAAACAAAAATTTATGAGTCTCCACTTCCATTTCGCCGATGCGATATCGGCTGTTCGCACATCGCTAAATCACTGAACTGCCTGCCTGCGCTGATGGGATCTCCCGACGCGAATTTAAGTTTGATGTCGTCGCCGCTCCTGCACGGAAGTTGGAATTAACATTCCAATATGTGTGACATGTCATTGGGTGGTGTTTCTAATATTTGCTATGTTGCAAATATCGTAGTGGCTGCAGCATTGAAGCAAAAAAATTTTCATGTTGCTTGAAAATCGTGAAAGTGATTTGAGTTAAAAGGTTTCAGCCATTTTTTTACTTATTTTAAAACAAAGCAAATCAAGTTTGGTTTTTTTTTTTGTTGGGAGAAGTTTTTAAAGATTTTTTTTATTTTAAGTGTTGAGACTAAATTTAAAAAGGGTGTTTGTTTTTAATGAGCAAATTATCATGGAGTGATATTGTTTTTAATATTTGTTTAATGTGGTGAAAAGTAAAAAATAAAATAAAAATAAAAATTGGAAATTTTTAATAGTGAAAAGGAGTTAGTAAAGAGTTTTATGGTGCATGTGTGGTGAAAGTTTTCTGCGATTTAGTTAAATTAGGTGCATTTGGATTTAGATTTGGTGATTGGAGAAAGTTTTTTTTTCCATCATGTCAAATTTGTTGCCTGATACTTATTTGAATGAATCCACCAAACTTGATGCAGGAAATTATGTGAATTGGAAATTCAAGTCACTGACTATTTTATAAGGTTATAATTTGTGGTCCATTGTGAGTGGGAATGAGCCCAAACCCACTATTGCAGCTTTTATTCTAGATTGGGAGAGAAGGGAGACTAAATAAAAGGTGTTGTTCTATATGTTTGTAAAGGACAACATTATTCTTCACATCAGAGATTGCGAGACAGCAAAGGAAACATAGGATATACTGAAGGGTTTGTATGAAACAACAAATACAAACCGGATCTTGTTTTTGAAGACTAATCTTTTATCTCTAAAAATGGAAGAAAATGAAAATATAAGTAATTTCATATCTCGTATCAAAGATTTAAGTGATAAGTTAGGAGATCTTGGTGAAAAGGTGTCTAGTACTAACTTAGTCACCATCACATTAAATGGCGTAGTGCAAGATTATCAAATTTTTGTTTCAACTCTTTCAGCTAGATAGAAGCCTCCTACATTTGATGAATTGACAGGAATTCTTCTACAAGAGGAGGAGAGGATGAAGAGCTTTAATTTGGGCTCTATTAGTTCAAATTTGGCATTGGTAGCTAAGGGCAAATATCCATACAAAGGCAAGCCATGGGACAAGAATAAAGGAGGCAAGTTTCAAGCAAAACAGAAAGGTATGACATAGTCTAAATTTCTAATCCATGATAAGAGAAATGATGATTGTTATTATTGTGGAAAACCTGGGCATCATTCTAAAGATTACTATAAAAGGAAATATAATGAGTCTAGGCAAAGAAATAGAAGGCATAATGGAAATTTTGTAGACAAAGACACCTCAATCAATGATGGATTTAAAAATCTTAAATTGTTTTTTTCTGATGCTGCATTGTCTGTGGAAAATGTTGATGTGAATGCTTGGTTCATTGATTTTGGTGCATCACTCCATATGTCTTGTAATAAGGAGTGGTTTGATGAATAGTCTGAAAACATTGATGGAACGTATGTTTATCTAGGAGATAACATATCACTTAAAGTTCAAGGTTATGGAGTAATAGGTGCGAATTTGCCTAATGGACAAGAGAGACAGATCCATAATGTGATGTATGTTCCTGGTATCAAAAAGAATTTAATTTATGTTTCTACTATTGCTGACCAATATTTGAAAGTGGAATTTGTTAAATCACAGTGTGTAGTGAAAGACATTCAAGATCAGTACAAGGTTATTGCCACAGGTACCAGAGTTGGATGCTTGTATAAGTTGGATGTGATGAGGAAAAGTCATCAAGCATTGGCATCTACAACAATATCAATAGTAGATCTATGGCATCAAAGGTATGGACATCTAAATCGCAAAGATTTAATGCTACTTGAAAAGAACACAATGGTTGAAGGTCTTCCTGTCTTGAAGAATGATCATGTTGAATATGAAGCATGTGTACTTGGCAAGAAACATAGGGAGGAATTTCCTATACATAAAGAAAAAAGGCAAAGGGAAATTCTTGAATTAATTCATACCGATGTATGTGGACCTATGCAAACTAGACTATTGGTGGAGCATGGTATTTTCTTATTTTTGTGGATGATAGATCTAGGTATACATGGGTTTATTTCATAAGAAAGAAGAGTGATGTTTTTTAGTACTTTAAAGATTTTAAGAGTATGGTGGAAAAACAAACTGGTAATTACATCAAAATTTTTAGATCTGATCAGTGGGGAGAATACAAATCAAGAGAATTTAATCAATATTGTAAAAGCAATGGGATTCTTTAACAATTTACAATGCCACATACACCTCACCAAAATGGAGTCGCTGAGAGAAAAACTGAACACTAGTTGAATGTGCACGTAGTATGCTTCAAGGTAAAAATATCTCTAATGGTTTTTGGGCTGAAGCTATTAATACTGTTGTTTATTTGAAAAATGAGAGTCCAACCAAAAGTTTAGAGCTTAAAACACCTTTTGAAGCATTTTATGGGTAAAACCAAAAGTGAGTCATTTAAGATTTTTGGTTGCAAGGCATTTGCTCATATTCCAAACGATGAAAGAAGAAAACTTGATGCAAAGTCCATTAAGTGCATATTTATTGGTTATTGTGATGATCAGAAAACATAAAAGTTGTTTGATCCCAGTACTCATAGACTTCTTGCAAGTAGGGATGTGGTGTTTCATGAGAATGCAAATGAAAGTGATAAAATGAATAATATTGATGTATGGCATGATATTGATGATTATGTCAAATTAGATATAAGTGTTGAACAAGAACAAGAACAAGCACAGGAACAGGTACAAGTTCAAGAGCAAGGAGCATCGAGCAGTCATGACACTCCAAGAAAAGGAGAGGAGACTCTGCAAAGCAGAAACAAATATGAAAGCAGTAAAACTCCAAGAAGGTCATCACGTCAAAGTCAAGTACCTGTAAGGTATAAATATTATGCATTAATGTCTCTTGTTATGAATGTTGTAGAACCTTCAAGCTATGAGGAAGCTAAAGAATATGAAGAATGGAGAGATGCAATGAATGAAGAATATAACTCTATAATGAAGAATGACACATGGGAATTAACAAAATTTTCTAAAAACAAAGTTCCCATAGAATGAAAATAACTTTATAAATCCAAGTTTAATGTTGATGGAAGTATTGCTAAACATAAAGCTAGATTGGTTGCAAAAGGATATTCACAAAAGGAGGGAATTATTATGAAGATACTTTTGCACCTGTAGCTAAGTTGAACACAATTAGAATCATGATTGCATTAGCTACAAAATATAATTGGAAAATGCATCAGTTAGATGTCAAATCTGCATTTTTGAATGATGAGTTCAAAGAAGAAGTTTATTTGGTTCAGCCTGAAGGGTTTGTAAAATAGGGACAAGAGCATCTAGTTTTTAGGTTAAAGAAAGCTTTATATGGTTTGAAACAAGCACCAAGATCATGGTATGTGTAATTGATTCTTTATTTTATGAGAAAGGTTTTATGAGAAGAAAAAATGATCCTAACTTGTACGTCAAGGAAGATGAAGGTAAGAATGTTGCTTTAATATCTGTATATGTTGATGATCTTATCATAACAGGAAATGCATGCAAGTTGATTGAAGAAATTAAAATTCAGTTGTCACATGTATTTGAGATGAAGGATCTTGGTGAATTTCATTATTGTTTAGGTCTTGAAGTTTGGAGGGAATCTAGTAAGACACTAATCACACAAAGCAAATATACAAGGGAAATCCTTAAAAGGTTCAATATGATTGAATGCAAGGAAACATCTACTCCTTCAGAACAGAATGTCAAATTGTACAGTGATGATGGAACCAAAGAGGTGAATGGAACTATGTACCGTCAACTCGTGGGAAGTCTTAACTATCTCACCACTGCCAGGCCAAATATAGCATATTCTGTTAGCATGCTTAGTCAGTTCATGGCTAAGCCTTGTAAAGCCATTAGAAAGCAACAAAGAAAGTCCTTTGATATCTGAAAGGAACACTTAATTTTGCTATTATGTATACTGATGAATTTGATGTTGAATTGGCAGGGTATTTTGATTCTGACTGGGCTGGAAATCTAGATGATAGGAAATCTACTACTGGATATGTGTTCAATATTGGTTCAGGACAAATATCATGGAGCAGTAAGAAACAAGGAACTATTTCATTGTCATCCACTGAAGCTCAATATAAAGCATTATGTAGTGCTACCTGTGAAGCAATATGGCTTAAAAGGATACTTGAAGATGTCAGAAAACACAACAAGCACCTACAGTAATCAGATGTGACAATCAAAGCACTATAAAATTGGCAAACAATCCTATATATCATGCAAGGACAAAACACATTGAGACACAACATCATTTTGTAAGAGAAAAATTGCAATCAAAAGAAATTGGCTTATCATATTGTAATACAAATGAAAATGTGGCTGAAATATTCACCAAGCCTCTTGGAAAGGCTAAATTTGAAATCTGTAGAAGTAAGTTGTGCGTTGTAGAAAATCCAAATTATGTTGTAAGCCTAGCTGAGACTTAGACCAGCAGGCAAGTTAACATGTAGATTGTGATTAAGGGGAGGCGTCAAGTATTAATCATGAACGATGTCGAGCACTGTTCAATAGTCAACTAGCGTCAATGTCATCCGGTGCAGTTATTGTTCATTCGTAGCTATAAATGTGTATAAATTGCCATGTTTAGTAATGAATCGATCAAGCTTTCCATGTGTATTTTGTTTTCTAATAATTCAAGCAATCAGTAATCGAAATAGGATAAAGATGCACTTCAAATACGATGTATGAGTTTAGAAATACATTCGTTGGGATCTTGTAAAGCCCCTAAGTTTCAAAGAAAAAGTTATTCATGTTATTTGGTTGATAATGGTGGAAATTGGTATTCTTAATTGTTTCTTACTTGTTAGGTAAATATGTGAGATAGGTAATATCTTCTTGTTTTTCCAAAAAGTTTTCTTATGGGTTTTTTTATCAAACTCACATAGATTTGTATTAATTACAGAGCTAACTTGACTAGGAATGATCAAATTTTTTCAAATGTAAAATGCAATGTATTATTTTTCAATATATAAATTATATTTTGAATGCTAAATAGAATAAGACCAAATAAACATTTTAACCATAAAAACTTAATTTTTCATGATATATACATAATTAAGTATATGTTAATATTAATTCGGATAAAATATTTATTCTAATCAAATTATAAATTTAAAATCTATTCACACATTTTTACTTTTAATTACTTTACAAGATATTCATTTTTTTTATTATCAAATACATTATTTTCTATTTGAATATATTTTTATAGTTATATTTTTATTTAAAAAAAAAAGATTGGTCGACAAACTTACTTAAATTGTAAATAAACTTATCGACTCAATAATAAAAATAAAATATAAAATTCAAATGAAGCATGAGAATTTCAATTATAAAATATAAATCACACGTTAAAGTTGTTAAAAACTGAATACTCATATAAGCCTTGTTACATTGAATCAGATGAGCCTCAAATATATAGGCTTTCACACTAACGGATGGTTTCAACCATTCTCTAGATATTAAGATATGAGATCTAAGATTAGAGTCTGAATCCTATCATCATCATACCAATAATATAATTTTAGCTTTCTCCATTACTTCCAACATGCCCCCTTAATCGAGAAAGGGTATTGAACAATAACATATGCATGTTGGTCTAGTGTCAGCTAGGCTTACAATTAAAACATGAAAAACTTGGTAACAGAGTTTTCATTTTTGTCTTCTTGCAGTAGAGCCCATACTTGTTCATCTGTGGATGAAACTTCATCTTCACTTTCTTTGCCATAAGAAAATGATGGAGCTTCGCCTCCTTTTTACGTGTTCTCCCCCTCTGGAGGAACACATGAACTCTTATCCTCCTCTTCGAGTATATGCTAACATTCTTTGCATTTGATGTTGCAGATTCTTCAGATTCTTCAATTACTTCTTCTTGTCTCCCAATATCTACACAAAAAATATGTTAGATTTATAAAGAGGACCGCATTTGCTTTTGCCTTCTTGCTCCTTTAAGAGAGCTTTAATTTCTCCATCTCTCCCTACTCCATCCCTCTCTGTTGACATAGTTATGCCTTCAACATCTTCACTCAGTTCTGTTGATGCAACCATGTTTTGTATTTGATCTGTATGTGAAGATAAGCCTTCCTTCTCACCAAACAGTAATTCATCAATAAGATGTTTTTCAATCATCAAATTGATCCACTCATCATGAGTTATATAAGTCTCATCAAGCTTGATTTCTGCATCTGGAAAAATTTAAGGTTCTACAATATTGGATGTGTGTTCATCATCACAAGTTTCAGTTACAGACATGCATTCATCACCTATTATTGCATCTTCAGTTTCACAATCAAATATGGGATCATTTTAAAGAGTAATATCTTCAGCATAATTGTCCTCATTCAAACAATATTTCATTTCTAAAACATCCCATAAGAATTTTGTTCTAAGAATCTCTCCATATTCATATATTATGTTTAGTATGATGTTGTCATCTAATGCAGATGTTATAAGACTTAATGTTGATGCATCTCCACTATCATTAATAACATCTTCAACATAATCCAGTAAATTTACCTTCCTTAATATTATTTTCATTTCATTTTCCCATATTCATAATTCATTCCTGAAAAAGGCAGTAAATCTGGCATTAGCCATTTAATAATCTCACCAAATTCCAAATTTGCATCTTGATCATCAGTGTCAACCTGAAACACATCACTAAATTCAGTAAAATAATATTTTTCATTTCTCCTTTGATGCTTTCTCCTTAGCTTTCTACCAGATTATTTCAGTTTACTTTGAAGACCCATTTTCTTCCCTATCAATTTCAGATCTAGAAATCGATCCACCACTCTCATGGTTGCGCACTTCAATCTGCTCTAGTAGGCACACCAAAGCACCAAAGCCCCCCTCAGCTTCCTATGCTTGTCTAAACACATGCTCTCAACTCCTACACCGTTCACACTCTAGCGACACAAGAATGGGTCACAAGGTTGATCGAACAATGAGGGATCCCATAAATATGTCAGATATTCAACCTCGACACCAGTATGCAACACAACCTCATCAAATGCAACTGAAACAATGAGATTTTGGTTGAGGGATTTATAAGATGAAATCTCAACACGACACCTGCAATCATAGGTCTACAACTCCACTACTTGTAGCAAATGCTCATAAATGTGAGCCAACGATACTAGAAATGAACCAACGAAAAATCACTGGACACAATATTCCATATCACAAGATAAAACTCTGCGAAGAATCACCATAGGGTCGCCACACACATGGATCGACTCACCACACTAGTTGTAGGCTGAACCAAGGCATAATACTTGATGTTCAACATTGGAGCGCTTTCATCCACCAGTCCTATCAGTGAAGGGAGACTCCTCTGTTCAGGGTATTGCAAAGTCGAGGCAGGCTAGCAATTGATCATGGAACTCCATAAAGTAATGTTGTTAGGGAGTCAACACATCCTTCCCTTTACGGCATGATTCAATGATATTATTTGTGTTCATAAAAAATCATAATGCATAGAACTAAGATGCAAAAATATTGAAACTCAATAATTAAACTCATATTTCTTTGAAAGAAGTTTGACTCCAAGGCTACGCTTTACATTTTATCTCCCCCCACATGCTAGGTTGCATGCTATGCTCCTGCGTTTTCCACATCTTAATGCTGTCTCTCATAACAAAACAACACAGCTACTGCATCCACAACAATAATGTTTTTTACACTCTGTGTCCACAACAACCTAACTTTCTAACAAATATATGCGATTGACAATAATACTGTTGCCTCCAACAACATTATATGTTGTTGTGTGCCTCCCACAACAACCTACCCTCTTACATCTGCATCAATGACTACCCTTCTTCACCTTTTACACTACTACAAGGACCCCAGCAATGCTCCACAACAATTATCTTCCCATCACCAGCAACACTCAGACTTCTTCTAGTCTTCTTCACGCAGCCTTCTCCCACCTTTCTCCATGTTGTTTCTCCATGATTTTAGATTCAATCCAGTCCACGCCAAATTGATGGATTTCATGTGATCTCAGGCTCTTTCCGCTCGTTTTCCTCCATGTTGGCTGACAGTTTTAGCTACGATCTGGCAGCGATACAACAAACAATGCCAAGAAGTGTGCCCAACTGACAATTTTCCATGCGGGGACGGTGAACGTTTACAATGTTTCTGCAGACAAGGCGAGGGCCTCCTGCCGATCTCGTCGCAGCCTGCAAACAACCAAATGGAGATACGACCTCCTCCATGGCTGCCTACATAGTTCTCAATCACTGACAATAGCACAGTCACCACCTTCCTCGAACACGTATCCCCTCTCACAAGTTTTGTAAAGCACGTCTGGGAAACCGAACGAAGATCAATAAAGACTCTGTCATAGAGTATTTCCATGCGGCTTCACGATTTGCTCAATTATGTAGCAAATCATCAGAATGCTCTTTTCATGTCTCCTCTTCACACAAGTGGCCACCTATTTGCATTGATCCGCTACACACAGTCACTACATGCCTCCTCCACTCGGCTTCCCAGCAAACTCCATGCTCGTTGATTTAGGCAACCTTGATCTATCAAACAACGTCCATGGATCATGTAACAACAACGATCCAGTGATTAATAGCGCTGATCCACCGATCAAGTACTCATCCTCCAAAACAGGGCACACAACTTTTGATCTGATCCTACCTCCTTCACTATGGGATCCTCACATAGATGCTGACACAGATTCTCACTCTCAACAGTAGATCCTCACACAGATCCTTTCACGGCCAGGTTCACCAAGCAGTCGCCAATTCCTCCACGTTCTCACAACCACCAGCGGATCTTCCAAGATGAATTTTTTCCTTTTTGACAGGATCGAAGTGATCTACCACCATGGATTCGTGAAGTTCATCACCCTTATACAACACGAATTCACAACGTTCTGACCACACCTGCCTCGAAATGCTAAAATAAAATGCGAGAAATTGTCATAGTGGGATCGTCGCGTTTGTGCACCTAAAATTTGCGATGATTTCGGCTCAGTCGTGCCCTTCACTCAATGTATAGGATCGATAGCTCTGAAGCTCCAATACCATGTTAAAAACTGAATATATTAACTATATATTCACTGGCTCTCCCGGTGAGATACCTGGAGAGTGTACAAACACTTATACAAGCCATGTTACATTGAGTTAGATGAATCTCAAATATATAAGCTTTCACACTAATAGGATGGTTTCAACTATTCCCTAGATATTAGGATCTAAGGTCTCAAATTAGAGTCTCAAACCTATCATCATAACAGTAATCTAAATTTAACTTTCTCTATTACTTCCAACAAAAATATTATTGTATCAAAATTTAATCTCGGTAATTTATAAGTAAAAGTTAACATATCTATGTGCCCATATTGATCGAATAAATAACTTTTAAAAGATAAACTATATCCTATGGTCCAACACTTTAACAAGGGTGTCAAAAGAAAAATAGGCCGACACTGTCCAATTCATCTCAAAACATTTATAAATTACGATTTGGGCATGGTTTAGACATGTTTATAAGCTTTGTTAAACCTTAATCTTTCTTTTGGTTGTATGCATTTCTCCTTAAAGAGATTGTCAAAAGTTTTCTGACGATCTAAAGAGCACCCGGATTCTAATGCGAATTTGTAAATTTATAACGTACAATTTCACTTTTATATTTCATTTCATTTTGTCGCTTATTTATTTATTTAATACCCATTTTGTAATTTTTTCAACCCAATAAATGATATTGCTCAGTCTCTATATTAAATGAAGAAAGATTTAGGCGTCCAAAAAATACTGTCACCAGATTTATGAGCTTAAACATCCCTAGATTAAATAAAAATCAGTATTTATAGTGCATTGTTTGTTTTTTTGTTATTGTGTTTTATTATAACACCTCTATTTTATCAATTATAGTGAAATTAACTCTCACAGTAATGTGATAAAAAATATCATTTTCCTGGTTAGAATTCAAGAAGAGCCACACCGACAAAGATGGAGTTATGCAATTAAGAAATACTTAAGAAGAATGAAGAAGATTAATTTACAGAAAGAAGATGGTGACGCCAAGAAAGGACTGACGATTCAGCGTATATTTCAAAAAAGAAAAAAGAAAAATGAGGATACATTTACGGAATTAAGCATGCGAGTAGAATTAGCGGAAAATAGTCATAAATTATAATGATTCAAATACCTCTAAAATGATGCAGTTTGAGCGAAGGAACGGAACAACAGTTTTGTTAAACGTTATATGAAATTTTCATTAGAATTTTATTATTATACACATTTAACTGCTATAATATGGTTTTTCATCTTGTTTTAACCGTGAACCACACTTAGTAGTTTGAAACGAGTTTACAAATAAATTTTTATGTGATTAAAACATTTATCATAAAAACAAATGTCAATTATTTAATAATAATTAAATTAATTATTTAAAAATCTAAAATATTATTATAATTTATATGTAAAAAATAATATTTTTTTTAATTTATTTCCATGGTAAATCCAGAATATTATTGAAAGATAAAAAATTATTTGATTGTTTTTGCACCACGTTTAATATTCTATGAAATCTTCGAGACTTTGATTATCATACATTTAAAACCAAAAACAAAATGTTAATTATTTACCATGGAAATAAAATAGGTAATTAAAAATCTAAAACATATTATAATAATTTATATTTTGGACCATCCATGATGTAAATGGACATTATTTTACGTGCCATTTTCATCAATTTCAATTTCCAGTGGTTGTTTATGGTATTAAAAAAAGAGGACTCGAATATTTTCTTTTGTGTCTTTTCCAAAAATGATAAGCATGGAAATAAGGTATTTATGGACACTCATTTTCCTTTTATTTTACAAAAATATAACAGGTGCAGATATAAAGTTTACAGTATATATATCTTGTTTTAGAACACCTTGGTTTATAATATTTATCTTAAGATTTATCATAGGTTTTTCTCAATATGAAAATCAACCATGGTTTAATGTCGGATTATGACAAATACTGTCTCAATATGAAAATCAACCATGGTCGAGCGTTGCATTGTGACAAATATTATCTTGGTGTTAAAATCAATCATGGTCTATCATGGTCAACCATCGTCCAATGTTGCATTGTGACAAGGATTGTCTCAATACGAAAATCAACCATGGTCAACCATGTTCCAACATCAGATTGTGACAATAATTGTCTCCATATCAAATCAACCCTTCTCAACCATGGTCAACCATAGTCAATAACCATGGTCACATTTTGACAAAGATTGTCTCTTGGTTCAACATCACATTGTGACAATCATGTTTATCCATGGTCAACGATGATCCAATGTCGCATTGTGACAAAGATTGTCTCTATATGAAAATCAACCATGGTTCAACATCGCATTGTAACAAAGATTGTCTTGACAATAAAATCAATCATGGTCAACCCTGGTCCAATTTCACATTAGGACAAAGATTTTCTATATATGAAAATCAACCATAGTCAACCTTGTTCCAACGTTGCATTGTGACAAACATTCTCTCAATATGAAAATCAACCATGGTCAGCCACAGTCAACCATGGTCACATTTTGTCAAATATTGTCTCTTGGTCCAACGTCACATTGTAACAACCATGCTCATCCATGCTCAACCATGGTCCAACATTGCATTGTGATAAAGACTGTCTCAATATGAAAATAAATCATGGTCAACCATGGTAAACCATTGTCCAATGTTGGATTGTGAAAAAGATTGTGTCAATATAAAAATCAACAATGGTCAACCATTGTCAACCATGTTTATTTTAGGGTTTATAATATTTATCTTAGGGTTCTTATAGCTTGAGTTTATAATATTTATCCCTTGGGTTTAATATTATTCCCTTGGATTTATAATCTCTTAGGTTTATAATATTTATCTTAGTGTTTATTTATCTTCGGGTTATAATATTAATCCTTTGGGTTTAATATTATTCCCTTGGGTTTATAATACTTGGGGTTTTAGAATTAATCCCATAGGTTTATAATATGAATCCCATGGGTTTATCAATCTAAGGGTTCATATTCCTAGGGTGTAATATTATTCATAAGGTTTATAGTATTAATTCTAGTAATATTAATCCTACGATTTATAATCATGGTTAACTATGCCCAACAATGGTCCACTGTCACACTATAACAAAGATTGTATCAATATGAAAGTGAACCATGGTTAACCATGCTCCAATCTCGCATTGTGTTAAAGATTGTCTCAATATGTAAATCAGCCATGGTAAACCATGCTCAACCATGGTCAACCATGGTCACATTGTGACAAAGATTGTCTCTTGGTCCAACCTCATAGTGTGACAACCATGATCATCCATGGTCAACCATGGTCCAACATCACATTGTGATAAATACTTTCTCAATATGAAAATCAACCATGGTCAACCATGCCCAACTATTTTCCAGCGTCAGATTGTGCCAAATGTTGTCTCAATTTGAAAATCAATCATAGCCAACCACAGTCCAACGTCACATTGTGACAAAGATTATGTCAATATGAAAATCAATCAGGGTCAACCATGTTTATTTTAGGGTTTATATACCTTTGGTTTACAATATTTATCCATTGGGTTTAATATTATTCCCTTTGGTTTATAATCCCTTGGTTTTATTATTCCCTTGGGTTTATTAATCTAAATGTTCATATTTCTCAAGTATAATATTATTCATAGGGTTCATAATATTAATATTTGGGTTTAATGTAAATCCATTGAGTTTATAATCATGGCCAACCATGATCCTATGCCACTTTGTAACAAATATTCTCTCGATATGAAAACAAATCAATGTCGCATTGTGACAAGGATTGTCTCAATATGGAAATCAACCATCGTTAGGCACGCTCCAACATCACGTTGTGTTAAAAATTGTCTCAAGATGTAAATCAACCATGGTCAACAATGCTCAATCATAGTCGACCATAGTAAATAAAAATGGTCACATTGTGACAAAGTTTGTCTTTTGGTCCAACATCACATTGTGACAAATATTGCCCATGGTCAACCATGCCCAACCATTTTCCAACATTGCATTGTGCCAAAGGTTCTCTCAATATGAAAATCAATCATCATCAACCATAGTCCAATGTTGCATTATGGAAAAGATTGTGTCGATATGAAAATCAGTTGTGGTCAACCTTATTTATTTTCGGTTTTATAATATTTATATTAGGGTTTATATACCTTGGGTTTATAATATTTATCCCTTGGGTTTAATACTATTTCATTGGGTTTATAATCCCTTAGGTTTTTAGTATTAATCCCTTAGGTTTATTATTCCCTTGGGTTTATAATATTATTCCGTTGGGTTTATAATACTTTGGGGTATTAGAATTAATCCCATGGTTGTATATTATCAATCCCTTGTATTTATCAATCTAAGGGTTCATATCCCTTCGGTTTATCAATTCCATTGTTGATCATGCTTAATCATGGTCAACCATGGTCAATAATCATGGTAACATTGTGACAAATATTGTCTCTTTGTCCAACATCAAATTGTGACAACTAAGGTAATTTATGGTCAACAATGGTCGAACGCCACATTGTGACAAAGATTGTCTCAATATGAAAATCAAGCATGGTCGACCATTGTCCAATGTCCCATTATGCCAAACATTGTCTCAATATTAAAATCAATCATGGTCAACCATATTCCAACATCTCATTATGAGGAAGAATATGTTAATATGAAAATCAACCATGGTCAACCATGTTTATTTTAGAGTTTATAATATTTATCTTAGGGTTTATAATATTTATCCATTTCGTTTAATATTATTCCCTTGGGTTTATAATCAGTTGAGTTTTTAATATTAATCCCTTGGGTTTATAATATTTATCTTAAAGTTTATATACCTTGGGTTTATAATATTAATCCCTTGGCTCAATCATGATCTACCTTGGTCAATCATGGTCAACCATGTTTTATAAAATCAATTATGGTCAACCATGGTCTAACATTAATATAAATCCATTGGGTTTATTATCTAATGCTTCACATTCCTAGGGTTTAACATTATTTCCTTGGGTTTTTAGTATTAGTCCCTCATGTTTATTTTTCCCTTGGGTTTATGCTATCAATCATGCTCAACCATGGTCAATCACTGCCAACCATGGTTAACTATGTTTTGTAAAATAAATCATGGTCAACCATGGTCGACTATATTATTATGAAAAATATTGTGGTAATATGAAAATTATCCCTAGTCAACCATAGTCCAATGTCACATTTTGAAAAAGATTGTCCCGATATGAAAACCAATAATGATCAAGCATAGTCAACAATGGTCGAACGTCACACCATGACAAGGATTGTCTCAATATGAAAATTAACCATGGTTAACCATGGTCAACCATGGTCAACCATGTTTATAATATTTATATTATTGCTTATATACCTTGGGTTTATATTAATCCCTTAGGTTTAATATTATACCATTGTCGAACGTCGCATTGTGACAAATATTATCTCAATATGAAAATCGACCATGGTCCAACATGGCATTGTGACAAAGAGTTTCTCGATATGAAAATGAATACTGGTCAAGCATGATCAACAATTTTCCACGACCATGCCAAATTGTGACAAGGATTATCGAAAATTAACTATTGCCAATTGTGGTCAACCATGTTTATTTTAGGGTTTATAATATTTATCATAGGGTTTATATACCTAGGGTTTCATATTATTCCCTTGGGTTCATAATTCCTTTGGGTTTTAGTATTAATCCCTTGGGTTTATTATTTCCTTCGTCTTATAATATCAATTCCTTGGCTTTATTAATATAAGGGTTCAGCCATGGTTGAGCATGGTCCAACATTGCATTGTGACAAAGATTTTCTCAATCAATCAATTATGGTAAACAATGGTCAATAATATTTTTTAAAATCACTCATGGTCATCCATGATCAATATTGGTCAATAATGGTAAATCATGGTCAACCATGGTCAAACATGTTTTTCAAACCATTCATGGCCATCCATGGTCAATTTCGGTCAACCATGGTCCAATGTTTCATTGTGATAAGGATTTTTTCAATACGAAAATCAACCATGGATAACTATGTTTATTTAAGGGTTTATAGTATTTATTTTAGGCATTATATACCTTGGGTTTATATGATTAATCGCTTTTGTTTATTGTTCCCTTGGATTTATAATATCAATCCCTTGACTTATTAATCTAAGGGTTCACATTCTTCGGGTTTAATATTATTCCCTTGAGTTTATCATAACAATCCCTTGGGTTTATTTATCTAAGGGTTCATCTACCTAAGATATAATATGTAATAATTTATTACTA